>VXBW01005989.1:62439-81999 GCA_013400375.1 Thinocorus orbignyianus
TCACACCCACCATCACACCCTCACCCCCATACTACTCTCACCTCCTCACGTCTTCCCACAGCTTCACACCCTTACAGGTCCTCACACCTCATCACCTCCACACCCCCACAGCACACCCCTACAATACTGTCATGTCGACATTCCTACACCCTCTCCCCTCTCACAGCTGCATCTCCTCACACCTATACATGCCCCCATCCCACAGCACCTCCAGTTGTTTCCCTCATGGTGACAAAGTGTGGCCATCACTCATCGTGGCAGAGACAGCACTGAGATGTGTTCAGCTGTATTTACTCATTTCCTTTTCATGTAGTGAATGGTAGAAGCAACCCAACAAGGACCCTTCTTCACCACCTCACTGCTTCCTACAGCCTGGGGACACGAATTTAATGGCAATGAGAGGAATTAGAGAGAGGTCAGCCTGAACAGATGCTTCCTTCAGGTGTAACTCAAGTTTTACTTGAGTAAATGCCAGCTGCTTTGGACAGTAAAACTGCCACAAAGCAAAACCAGGATTGGGGTCCTATCTGCTTGTAGGAGGACTAAGATGTCCCAGTATTCTCACAAGACTTCTTCGTTACTGAACAGTCCTAAACCCATCCAGACAGTTAAACTTTTTACTATGAGTTTTTTTGTTCTGCAGGAGCACTCATGGACCTCGTTGGAGATGAAAGCCCCCACGCCAATACGGGATTACCTCATATCATGGATTGTCTCCCTGCACCTTGCTCCATGCCAGGAGCAATCTGCTCAAAGCCTGCCAGGAAAGACATTTTCCTCTTTCTTGTTACTTGACATTGCCCACCACCAAACGAATTAATCTGGTGGCAAATAAATCCCAGTTCCTGGGATTTTCTTGTGTGGTAGACACATGAAAAATGTGTTTGCAGCACCACTTTAATGCAGTATCACATTATATGGATTTGTTTCCTGAGAAGTTAACGTCTTGTTTTCCAGGGTGGCTTGGAATCAACTTCAGCACCCAGCCAGCCAGTACAAAAAATCAGTTCCAGCAAAGCCAAAGTGTAGGCTCTTAATGATAAAACAAGGGGGAAAACTGCAAAATGAAAAATCCTTGTCAGATACCAGAATCAATCTCTTCTCACAGCTGCCATGCAGTATTTATCTGAGATTATTTTAGCTCTTTGGGTCCCATTTTCCCAAGCTCATTGTCTCATAGGACTTCCATTCCTGCTGGGGGCTTTTCAGATTGCTGCTAAAGCTGAATGAGATTTATAAGCACAGTAAAAGAACTTTGTCTGTTTTCATGCAAGTTTAGGACACTTTCACAGGATCACAGAATGCTTGAGGCTGGAAGTGACCTCTGGAGGTCAACTGGTCCAACCTCCCCAATCAGCCAGGGCCACCTAGAGCTGCTTGCTCAGGACCACATCCAGAAATTTTTTTGATGTCTCTGAGGACGAAGACTCTACAGCCTCCCTGGGCAACTTGTGCCACTGCCTGGTCACCCTCGGAAATTAGTGTTTCCTAATGTTCAGAGGGAATCTTGTTTCAGTTTGTGTCCATTGCCTCCTGAGCACTGTTAGAAAGAGCCTGGCTCTTTCCTCTTGTCACCTTCCTTTCAGGTATTTGTATATATTGGTAAGATCCCCCTGAGCCTTCTCCAGGGTAAGCAGCAGTAGCACTCTCAGCCTCTCCTCACAGGCTCTCCTCCAGTCCCTTCATCATCTTCATGGCCCTTTGCTGGATTCTCTCCAGTATGTCCATGTGTCTCTTGTACCAGGGAGACCACAACTGGACACAGCACTCTAGCTGTGGTCTCACCAGTGCTGAGCGGAGGAGAAGGATCATCCCTTTCATCTGCTGGCAACATTTCTCCTAATGCAGCCCAGGCTGTTGTTAGCATTTTTTGTTGTTATTTTGTTTTTTTTGTTTGTTTGTTTAATTGTTTGTTGTGGTTGTGGGTTGGCTTTTTTTTTGTTTTTGTTTTTGTCTTTTTTTTGTGACAAGGGCACATTGCTGGCTCATGTTCAACTTGGTATTCACCAAGACACCCAGGTCCTTTTCAACAAAGCTGCTTTCCCGGTGCTTGAAGTTGTTCCCCTCAGGTGCAGGACTTGGCACTTCCCCTTGTTGAACTGTTTGGGTTCCTGTCAGCCCATTCTCCAGCCTCTCCAGTTCCCACTGGATGGCCACAGAACCTTGTAGTACATCAGCCAGTCCTTCTAATCTTGTGTCATCTGCAAACTGCTGAGGGCACACTCTACCACATCATCCTGATCATTAATGAAGATGTTAAACAGGACTAGATGCAGTACTGGACCTTGGAGTTACTGCTTGTTACTGACCTCTAGCTAGACTTCATGTCACTGATCACCAACCTCTGGGCCTGGTCATTCAGCCAGTTTTCAGCCCATCTCACTGTCTGCTTATCCAGCTCATGCATGAGTCACTAGCTTCTACAGAATCATGGAATAGTAGGGGTTGGAAGGGACCTTCGGAGATGGTCCAACCCCTGCCAAAGCAGGGTCACCTACAGCAGGTTGCGCAAGAACGCATCCAGATGAGTTTTGAATGTCTTCAGAGAAGGAGACTCCGCCACCTCTACTCTACTTTTCAACTTCTACTTCCCTAGGAGGATCTTCTAGGAGACAGTGTGAAAGGCCTTGCTGAAGTCCAGGTATCCACTGCTCTCCCCTCGTCTACCAAGCCATTCAGCTCAGTGTAGAAAGCCAGCAGGTTGCTCAAGCATGACTTAACCTGGTGAAGACAAGCTGACTACTTCTGATCACCTTACCGTGCCACAGCCTTGTACAGCTTCTTGGTGCCTCTGCTGATGCTTATGGAGTATCCTCAAAGCACACCTGTGAATGGCAGGACTTCTTGCCGATATCCCCGATATTCCTAGGATAATTCCTTGGAATGCTGATTTCCAGCACAGCAGGCTGTAACAGCCGTATACAACACTTTGCCGAAGTTTTGGCTGCCTTTTGTCACGCTAACTTTTTGTGGTGGCGGTGCAGCAGATAGACACGGGACCGGCAGCAGCATCTTGTCTCCCTCGCCAAGACCGTTAACTGCGGGGGCTGTAGTGCTGTTGTTGTGCAAGGTCCTCCACTCATCTATTTAAAAAGGCAGCTGCTGCCTCAAAGACGTTGTTGTCTTGGTGTGTAATACAAGACAACAGGTGGATGCAGCAAACAAACAGGGAAGGCGAGGGCAAAGTAACAGCAAAACAATCTGCCGGGCTGGGTATAACAAGTAGCAGTCACAGGGCACCAGCATCCTTGATGGCATAAAGGGCTTTTTTTAGGCATCAGAGGAGGGAGAATTTTCCAGGGGAAATGTGAAGGAGATTTGTGCCCTTCTACTTTTTTAAAAGCGCACGACAGGATCGGTTAGACACCGGCATGACTAAGAGCTGGATGAATAGTATGAATAAGCCACTAAGACAAACAACATCCCAAGGGCAGCTTCTTCCCTTGCTCTTTAACCTTCTCTTTCAAAAACTAAGTTGGGAGAAAGTCCGCAGAATATTTTTTGGTTTGGGGTTTGGTTTGGTGGGGTATCTTTGCCTGCGGTGCTGTCCTAATTATCTTTGTTTTCCTTTACTCTCTGCACCTCACTCAGGTTGTAAATGCTTGGTCTTGGCCAAGCAGCCTGGTGAAGGGCATGTGTACTGGACACCTGCTCTGCGGGAGGGTACTGCTCTTCTCGGACCTGTTGTTGTGTGCTCTATGTAAGGTACGGAGGCAGAGTATACTTCTGTTTGCTCCATCAGTCCTGTTGCTGGAGCATCTTCCCTTCTGCCGTTTCCACAGCCCTCATGAACGCTTTCTGATTCCGCCTCCCATCCCTGCCTGCCTCATAGTTGAGCTTATTATGATAGCCAACATAAATCCTTTATTAAGAAAAAACGAAGCAAAACAAAAAATAGAACAAAAGTGTACCACACCAGCTCTTAGAAGAGCACTTTTAGGAAGATAATTAGATTTTTTTTATATATATATAAATATCACAATATCATCCCTTTGGGCTACTTTTAATTGCTTATAAAAACAACTGTTGGTATCAAGAAGTTAATTTTTTACGTGAAGGAAGGCAGAACACTGGAGCAGGGAACGCATCAAGGCAGCATGAAGTTTGCTCTAAAATACACGAGATGTTTGCATATGCACAGAGCATATCAGTTTATCACACTTGTGGGTATCCCTCCCAGGTTCTCCATCAACCCAGCCCTCTCCCTGGCTTCACTGACGGCTGGGCTAGCTAGATGTCTACCAGGGAGAAGTCTTGCGGTCAAAGAACACTAACATTAATTTTAATTGACTTAAGCGTTCCATCACACTGATTCTTGACAAACTTTTGTAGAATACAGGCAGGCAGGGAGTAAAACTAAAGAAGTAAACTCAGTTTTCTGGTAGCCGGCTCAACAAGCCGCTGGAAGCCAGGAGTTGGACTGCAAACCTGGAGATCAGGAGCCTTGTTTTGGGAAGGCTGTTTAACCACCCAGGCTTTGCAGCTGCCAGTGAGGGCACACCTGACAGCCAATTTTATTTTTTTAAACTTTTCTTTCTGTGGGAAATTGTAAGCACTTTGGTTATCGTGTCAAGTTGGTNGCTGTAACAGCCGTATACAACACTTTGCCGAAGTTTTGGCTGCCTTTTGTCACGCTAACTTTTTGTGGTGGCGGTGCAGCAGATAGACACGGGACCGGCAGCAGCATCTTGTCTCCCTCGCCAAGACCGTTAACTGCGGGGGCTGTAGTGCTGTTGTTGTGCAAGGTCCTCCACTCATCTATTTAAAAAGGCAGCTGCTGCCTCAAAGACGTTGTTGTCTTGGTGTGTAATACAAGACAACAGGTGGATGCAGCAAACAAACAGGGAAGGCGAGGGCAAAGTAACAGCAAAACAATCTGCCGGGCTGGGTATAACAAGTAGCAGTCACAGGGCACCAGCATCCTTGATGGCATAAAGGGCTTTTTTTAGGCATCAGAGGAGGGAGAATTTTCCAGGGGAAATGTGAAGGAGATTTGTGCCCTTCTACTTTTTTAAAAGCGCACGACAGGATCGGTTAGACACCGGCATGACTAAGAGCTGGATGAATAGTATGAATAAGCCACTAAGACAAACAACATCCCAAGGGCAGCTTCTTCCCTTGCTCTTTAACCTTCTCTTTCAAAAACTAAGTTGGGAGAAAGTCCGCAGAATATTTTTTGGTTTGGGGTTTGGTTTGGTGGGGTATCTTTGCCTGCGGTGCTGTCCTAATTATCTTTGTTTTCCTTTACTCTCTGCACCTCACTCAGGTTGTAAATGCTTGGTCTTGGCCAAGCAGCCTGGTGAAGGGCATGTGTACTGGACACCTGCTCTGCGGGAGGGTACTGCTCTTCTCGGACCTGTTGTTGTGTGCTCTATGTAAGGTACGGAGGCAGAGTATACTTCTGTTTGCTCCATCAGTCCTGTTGCTGGAGCATCTTCCCTTCTGCCGTTTCCACAGCCCTCATGAACGCTTTCTGATTCCGCCTCCCATCCCTGCCTGCCTCATAGTTGAGCTTATTATGATAGCCAACATAAATCCTTTATTAAGAAAAAACGAAGCAAAACAAAAAATAGAACAAAAGTGTACCACACCAGCTCTTAGAAGAGCACTTTTAGGAAGATAATTAGATTTTTTTTATATATATATAAATATCACAATATCATCCCTTTGGGCTACTTTTAATTGCTTATAAAAACAACTGTTGGTATCAAGAAGTTAATTTTTTACGTGAAGGAAGGCAGAACACTGGAGCAGGGAACGCATCAAGGCAGCATGAAGTTTGCTCTAAAATACACGAGATGTTTGCATATGCACAGAGCATATCAGTTTATCACACTTGTGGGTATCCCTCCCAGGTTCTCCATCAACCCAGCCCTCTCCCTGGCTTCACTGACGGCTGGGCTAGCTAGATGTCTACCAGGGAGAAGTCTTGCGGTCAAAGAACACTAACATTAATTTTAATTGACTTAAGCGTTCCATCACACTGATTCTTGACAAACTTTTGTAGAATACAGGCAGGCAGGGAGTAAAACTAAAGAAGTAAACTCAGTTTTCTGGTAGCCGGCTCAACAAGCCGCTGGAAGCCAGGAGTTGGACTGCAAACCTGGAGATCAGGAGCCTTGTTTTGGGAAGGCTGTTTAACCACCCAGGCTTTGCAGCTGCCAGTGAGGGCACACCTGACAGCCAATTTTATTTTTTTAAACTTTTCTTTCTGTGGGAAATTGTAAGCACTTTGGTTATCGTGTCAAGTTGGTACTGACCAGCCTTAGCCTACACTAGCAAAAGACGATTCAGACGAAGAAGGAGCCATGAGTGCATACTATATGTAATTATTTATGCATTAATGCATTAGCGTGCAAACAGTTGAACACAGTACAATGTAATACAAATTGTTCTAGTCATTCTATAACTTTATTGTGTATTGCTGCATGGAATGTTCTTCAACATTGTGAATAAATGGAAAAATACAAAAGCATAATTAACTTGGTTAAGTTGAGGAGACAGAAATACTCCCCCCCCCGCCTTCCCCCTGAAATTAATATTATTATGTACTAATTTGATACCTTAAAAATACATTTTAAAACACTGTGTACAGAGGCAGATGTTTACTGTGCTAGAACTGTTTGCTGAGAGGAATGCAGTAACACATTGTAAACAACAGTGCTTCTTAAAAATACTTTTATTAAAACAAACAGGTACAGCTGCTTGGCTGTTTAAGATAATGAAGTGAGATTATTCTGGTGATCAAGAGACATCACTGGAGTGGCTTAAAAGAGAAGGGAGGAGACAGGGGCAGTGGGCAGAGAAGTGCTGTGCTTTGTTTCAAAAATAATAAGCAAAACCAAGCAGAAGAAATGAGGACTCCGTAAAGAGTGTCACAAAAAGCCACAAGATGGCATGAACTATAAAATCCAGATTAACGCTTCATTACTTCATTGGTTTGCTTTCTTGGATAATTCAGATTTTGAGGTACACCTGATATTGTGCACACACTGTTGGGCTGATCTCCGTGGGCTGAGGGCGCTGAGACAGGTCCCTTTGACATTTAGTCTGGTGTTGACCCTTCGGCTTCTGTGAGTTAACGCCAAAGTGGAGTTTTCTCCTGATTTCTGTCAGGCATGTTTCAATTACCGAGTTAACGACATGGAGTCTTCTTTCTGGAACAACATGCTCCCCAAAGCGTTCGGTGTATTTTTGCTCATCACTTCAATTAAAAAATTGACTGCGTGTGGGAATTGCTCCTGTGGTGCTCGCAGGAGCAATTGCAATTGGTGAGGGAATGGGAGTTCTTCAAACATTTTTTTGTTGTTGTTGAGAATATATCGCACTAAAACGTCTCGTTCCATGGACACAACCACTTGTAAAACACGAGTGCTGTTTTCCTGAGTGTTGTAAATCAGCAGCCTCACAGTGTAACTCTCATTTGCCTGTGTTTATTTCTTCTTGTGCAAATCAGATATCGCTGACACAGTGTGTGAACACCCACAGCACTGGTTCTTCCTCGTAAATGCATTCAGTAAAACTGAAAATAGATTGTGAAAGAAGTTACTTTAAAATTATTCGACAATATCATGATAGGCATACTGGTAAAGGGAGAGGGTAGCAAAGCATGCTCTCTGCCATATAGCAAAGACTTTTGTCAATATAGATTCCTAACCATAGAACTTGTTTTCTAATTAGGAAGAAAAATCACGTAATACTTAAAGACATCAGCTGCTACCTTCTCTGCTTACAGGCTTGGGTCCTTTGGAATTCACATACTCGTGGTGGTCAATACCAGATGAATCTTTCATGCTATTGAGAAGAAAAACGTGCATTCACAGTTTTACTACACAGCCTTTTTTTAACCCTTGCAGATTTTATTATTATGATTATGATTATGATTATGATGATGATTATTATTATTATTATTATTATTTTCTTTTTTTTAATTTTTTGAGCAGGCCAAGCTGTTATTCTGCCAAAAATTGAAGGATATGGATTTCCTTTTTATGAGGATAAATAATACACTGAGTGAAAGCAATCATCATTCACATTACAGCAGAAAGCTGCCCGCACCCTTTCTGCACTGTAGTAGTTTCAAAAAGAAGATGAATTACATATCAGAAAAATATATGTAGTGAATTGTGCAGTAAACAATGGTGTAACTGTTGTGTGACAAAAGAAAGATAATTCACATGATCCCATCCAAAAGAAAACTGTAATTTACTGAAGGACACTTAGACTCAATGCTCAGAAGAAGTCAATTTTGACTGACTGAGAAAGCAATATGCACAAAAGTACTTAGTGAGTAAAGAACTCTAAAAGAATGGATTGCCTTTTAATATGATTAGCAAATGAAGAAACATGAGAAAAATCTAATTTAAAATTAATTAGGAAAAATAATTCTTTCTAGAGTTTGGTATGTTAAATTGATGAGGTTTTCCACGTAGGAACAGATCGGAACAGATCTTAACTTTAACCTTTCTGAACGAACCCAGCAAGATGAGGTATAGTGATTAAAACTCTCTTTTTGCACTTAGGAAAGTGAAACTTTTTTTTTTTTTTTTCAAGCTGATTTCACAAGAAATAGTTTTCAGGAGCTTTATAGCTGTTTTTAATAACCTATTGGTGCAGCACTGAAAAGCTCAAAAGCTTCTGAAGTGCTCCTTAGCACAGCTGAACAAGTTTCAGCGGAATTCGGTGGTTGAGTTGGCCCAACCTATTTGAAGCTATTTACTCTTACAAGAGAGGTGTATTTAATATTTATCTCTTTCCTGTTTTCAGTTACTGCAAGAATGGGAATGGGATGCAGCAACCCAGTGAGATGTTCTACTCATGATTTGGAGCAGGCACCCTCCAAGTACAAGTGATGGGGCGTGGGAGGTGTGCTCCTCCATGGAATGTGTCCACAGACAGCTCATGTCCAATTATTCCAGGTTCTAAAGCTGCTCACCCAGACCCAGCTGAAGCGAGAGATGACACTACCCCCTCCTGCTCCACCACTATCCCTCACTAGGTGTTACTGACTGTACCACTGGGAAGGATCACTCAAGTTCTGTCTTTTCCTTTCAGGCAAACCTTCTTCATTTGGCTGAAATCGCTCTGCATTTAAATGAACCCATCAAGCTCTGGTGGAAGTGCACTAGGCATAATCCCTCCAGCCAGCTGAGAGGTGGAGCAGGGATCTCTAGCCGAGGACTGGCAATTCATCAGCTCATACAGCTGTCTGAAACAAGGGTGAGTGTTCCCAGCGGGGCTTTGTGTGGAGAACTGTGAGTTCAGAGGAAGGATGGACATTAAAAGCATATTACTTCTAAGGAGCAAACGCTCTGGTTTTGTGCAAGTGTCCTTCTCAATTAAATCAGTGACGCAATTTATAGCCAAAGTGACTTCTATATAATGGCTTGTTTATTGAGAAAGATTCTGCTTGGTATTAGGAGCTCATTAAGCTGAATTGCTGAAGGAAAAGACATTGATTTAGGCTTCTGTGAATGATGGTGTACCATCCATTTCCTGTCCTCTCAAGCTCTTTATTTGCTTTTCCTCTCCGTCTGTTTTTTCATAGTAGACATCATTTAGCAAAATATTTAATTTCATACCTAAAGTTTTCCTTAACCAGGCAAATATATGGCCCAATTTTAGGAAAAACACTTACTACCACTTAGTCAGACTGAAGCACATACTTAACAGCACTCTACTTGAAATGCCTATTTTTTTTTTGATCAGAACAATTCTCTGAATTTCTGTAAATTTCCAATCCAACAGCACAGCTGGAGAGACAGAACTGAGAGGACCACAGCTTGAGCACTGAAGATGACACACCAATGCTGAAGCCAAGACCATTAAAAGGTGTGAGCAAATCAAGATTTATGGGGAGATAATCTACTTTATCAAGTCCCCCAGTTTAACTAGACATAGACAGGCAGGTTTTGGGACACAAGCCCCCGTTCAAGTAATCTGGAAAAGGTCTTGAGAATGTAACCAGACTAGGAGTCTCAGAGATTCTCTATTCTTTTTCCAACCATGTCAATTTATCTCATAAAAGATTTCTTGTACAAATTTCACTTTGATGTTATGCAAAAGGAGACAGCATGGTGTCCACCAAAGGAAGCAGGAGACCATCAGCCCAGGGCCACTGGATGGGACTCTTGCTTTCAGATGTAGCGTGGGCACTCCAGAACAGGAATCGCAGCTGTGGATTTCAGCATTGCTGACAAAGGCGACTCGTTACGCAGACATTCAGATCCTGAAAGTCCTTCACTAATGACATTCTGTCACAGCACCTGACAAGGGTCAAACCCAGTGGCAATTTGTACTTATAGTTACAAGGCAAACTCATGCAATAAACTGTGCAATCCTTCTAGGAAACACCAGTTTCCTCTTCTCACCTCTCTTTCTCCATTTCCACTCTTTCGGGACCTGCCACTTCAGATTTTTGTGATTTTCTGGTCAGCCTACCCTGACTTGGTAGGCTTCATTCCCACAACCCTCCTGGGCAAGCAGAGACAGCTAATGCACAACTGAATAAAGTATCTCCTAGCTTCATGCTTAACCAAGCTTTGCCACCTCATTTGTCACCTCTAGTCACCTCCTTTTCTGCACTGATTGACAAACAACCCTTCCCACAGCTTCTCCCCTCTCCCAATCAGCTGCTGCTGGCTCAGATCTTCCTCTTTTGTTAGCTCAGCTTTTGAACTACTCAGAATTAGTTTGGGTTTAGGTTTAAGCCTTTGGTAAACTAGCTGTAGCCTGATGAAGACAAGATGGTTGCCCGGCCCCAATTAAGATCTCATCAAGCACCCCTGATGCTCTCCTTAGATAACATGCGTACACTAATCACTGTCATTTTCCCTTTCCTGTTTTTCCCCTGGTGTTCTGTATATATACTAATAATACTCTGTTTGCTAAATTAGGAAACTCACATTATGTAGAGTGTACTTTTCTTCTCCATGGATTGCTCTCCACGACAGAGAGTTGTTGTTGGAACATTCCTGATTCTGTCCTTGAATGCACTGCAGGCACAACGCCACTGGTGAGATACTGAAAACATCAGCTTTCTGCTGCCAAATGGAAATGGACATCCACTGTCATTATAAGAGACACAATGATTAGTAGACAAGCAGCAGAAACATTAATGGTTTGTTTATCACTTCTTATGCAGACCTTGTTTTTAGCCATCTTGTTAAAACTGGTATTATCCTTAAAAATTAATTTTTTTAATCTGTCTAGAACACTTCGTTCCTGGGAAAGCTTGAAGGAGGGGGATTAAATTATATCTGCACTATACTTTTCTTGGTGATTGGTAATCATATTGTCACTCATGATGCTATTCACTGCACTTAGCTGTATGGAACCGGGGAAAAACATGACATTTCCCCATCTATGGCATTTCACAGAACCATGTATCAGTAAGGTACGGGAGTAAACAAAATGTGGGAAGTTATATTGGAATAAAGGATTTCTCCCTTCAAGCCATAGTGTAAAATATTTATATTTCCTTTGGGAAACACAAATGGGGAGGCACCAGGTGCAACAGAAGCGAGTTAAGTGAACAGAAATATTTGTTATCTGTTGCTTTTTCAACCAACCTGTCACCCAGCAGAACATCGCCGTCTAAAAAGGCCCCTCACAATTTCCATCTGCTAACTCTGGGCTTTGGGAAAGAGCAACCTGCTTTCTTGTCTCAGTTTTTGGACAGCCTCAGGTACCTTTAAAAAGGCACAGACTCTATAAAAACCCACGTACAGTAACCATCCTCTGGAAATAATAGCCCTGAACAGTCTTTGTATGTGATTCCTGAACACACGGATTCACACCCTTCTTCCTATCCACCTTCTTGAAGCAGGAACCATCTAACCTTGCAGGGGCCAGTATGCCTGGAATTAGGATGAACATACTTCTCTGGGACCCAGCTTCACTGCCATCAAATTAATCTTCCTGACTGGAATCTGTACAGTATCTTGAAAAGTTCTGATGCAAAAGGCGTTGTCCGAATGCAGTGCCTTTATTAAAACAAAAAGCTCAAGCTCGTGTTTTTGGCAGAGCGGTGCACTGAAGGAACTGCACCGTTAATACATTCTGAAAAGTTTTCAGTAGGAAACTGCTGTGTTATTTCAAAAGTTCTCCTTTCCACGAATCATACATTGACTTAATTTGTTGTGGGATTTGACAAAGGAACACGGTTAGTTAAATCTGGAGAGGACAAAGTCAGTCCACAAAGACCCAGAACAACTATTTATGTTCTCAGTAGGCTTGTTGGCATCCAAGTTGAAGTTCTTTACAACCCAAGTGGTGCTACAAAGCATTTTGGCCCCAGGGAATCATATCTCCTGCAATGTATGCTGAGGCAGAAATTCCCTAACACGTTTGCATCAGCAGCTCAGTGTAAATCCAACATCGGCATGAAGCCTGTGCTTCTACTTTTAATAAATGTCACTTGCCATTAAGCACAGTACTCTGCAGAGTAGCTGTGCACAGCTTTCAACAGAGACCTGCTTTATGATACTAACTGGTACATATTAAATGCTTTGGGGAGGTGATTTTATCTTGTCAGGGTCACCGTGACTTACAGTTTAAAAAAAAAAATACCATCTCCCTGGTAACAGCCTTTTTCCTTCCCTTCCGCAATGTGTTGGCAAACTAAAACTCAGGAGACTTTTTGCTGTTATTACCCAAGCAAATATAACTTTGTTGTTTCAATCTTTGTCAAACGATGCAAAATCAGCACACATGGAGGAACAAGACCAACACAGGGAAATACTTTGATTTTCAGGATGCAAAAGGAACACAGAGAAAACAGACAACCCAGAACAGATGCTGCCAAAATTATCTTTCTCATGAGTTATATGTTGTAACATTGCCACAGAAAATTCAAGAGGTGCTCTTAGCTGGCAATTCTAAATGCTTTTTCTCTTACCAAAGAGGTTTGGTTTTCAAAAAGCAAGGGAATTAAGGTTTAATTTTAGAAAACTGGGTGCTGTTGCACTCCTCCGTTTAGCTATAACATCCAAAATCTGCTGATGGCCAGGGCCACCCTCCCTGATGTCAGAACTGGGCCCGCATGACATCAAAGGACAGGCATTATTAACTGCACCTCCCACAACACTGCCTTGTAAGACAACACTTGTCAAATGCTTTGGGAAAACAGTCAGCAGAGTTTTGAGTGTGGATTTTGCTGTAGTTGTTTTGGTGTTTTTTTTGGTTGGTTTGTTTTTCAACTATTTCTTTCTCTCTTCTGGCCCCAGACTGATCTGCAGTGAAGGGCGGGCACCGCTCCCCCTCACCATCAGGGTGGCAGCAGCAGCCCAGGGAAGCAGCGATGGGCACGGTACATCCCAGCTCCTCTCCGTGACACTTCACATCCAGTGTCCTCTGCCCACTGACAAACCCCCCACACTCAGGACACAGCAACAGACTGACATTGCTAGTCACGCTGTAGTAATACTGACAATAACAAACTTTGGTCAACACCTGGCTTTGTCCACCGTTAGTAACATTGTAGTGTTACTACAGCACCAGTATATGCTATTTTTAGGGAGCAGTAACGCAAAACATTATCATACTGAATTAACACTCTGCATCTGCACTGACAACATCCAGGAGGGGCACAAGAACACAGACCCTGCTAAGAAAGCAATGTTTATGTTCTTGTGCTGCAAAGCGGTCACGGTCAAACTGACACAGCAGCTTTTTTTAACAGCAGCAAGCCCTTACATGGGTGTGAAGTTAATGGAAACGTTAAAAATTCTTTATCAGATTAATCTGCTAGTCAGTGTTTTCAGCCAAAAGGCACAAAATAGGCTGTATACCCAGATGGTGAGGACGACAAGACTTCATGGAGGATCAGTGTTATGCCTCAGCTGCTGCCTGAGACTTCCAGAGTCCGCTTGCCTGCTTACCCTCTCCCCCACACCAGTATGTTTTAAGGATTGTTACAAAAGTAATATACTATCCTTGTCAAACTCAGGAGTTCTGATGCTTTCTTAGTGTTGGACGCTCTGAACCAGGAGAAACTCAAACCCTTTGTTTAGGTAGAAAGGTTCTGAGACAGTCTAATGCCCTTCCTTACTCATGGAATTGTCAGGGATGCTGCCACAGACTGTACAGACCAGTGCAAGGTTTCGTTGAGCCCTAGTTGTGGCATTCCTTACGGCCACCTCCTTCGTGCTGCTGGCCACCCTCATACTTGTACTGCAGGGTGTACATTCAGAGTGTGTGCTGCGTTCTCTGGAATCCATCCCTACTGAAGTATTGTACTATCACAAGTGGGATTTTATCTCGTTAATTTAACATATGTTTGCACTCAGTAAGACTTCACGATTTAAAATGCCCGTCCATAGACAAAAGTGCCAAAAGCCTCATTTATTGTGCCAATACAGCTTTTTCATACACTTCAAATTTGTACTGGATGCCATTCTCTTCTTGGATATCAGTAGGGACACCTGGGTACCTGGAGAGAAGACAAAGCAAAAGCCAACAAGGAGATAAAAATATAATTACAAGTCACCTGCATTTTATCAAATCAGTTAGAAAGGGGAGTTGTTTGAAAGAGATGAAAATAATATCCTTACAATAGACACGCTAAGCACAAACTATTTGTCAGAATCATGCTAACTACTATCAGCAACTTGTATGCACTTCTTTTTAAATCAAGAAAGCATACTCTGATGCAAAAAGACCCCCCACCTTTTTGGCTTAATCAAAAAACTCCAACATTTTTATTAAAGTGTCCAACATGTTATTTAAAATGTCTGCAAAAGTAGAAAAGATACAGAACACGTTTGTTTTTCTTGCTTTGCTGAGATGGTCTAGAGGAAATGATAAAATAAAGGTTTCTTACAAGTCCACCACAGCTTCTTAAAGCAGCTGATGCTACCATACAGTGTTCCTCTATACTCCAGATTTACTAAAATAGCTTTTATTAATAGACATTTTCAAAAGTCTCTTCAGCTTCCTGTGACAGAGTAAGGATTTTATAGGTGTAATGTTGACTTTGAAGGAGAAAGAAATTGTATTTGCTAGGTTTGGTTCTATGAGATTTCCACATTAGTGAGGGAATTATCTACTATCTTATAAATTCATGTTTTAAGGCCAACTTTTGATTTCGGTGCACTGGCCCAAACCAATATATAACTGACAAACAGGCAAGAGGGAGAGAGAGGAGTTTTGGGTCAGACACCAGGATACTAAAGTGCACTTGTGATACGGCTCAGCGCAGTTCATAACGTTAAAGAGTTGAGAAAGGTGACTCCTCCTCCCCACTCACCTTGTTCACCCCTGCTGCATCCTTCCTTCCTGCCCCAGCCTATTCTCTCACACTTTAGTGCTAATCCACTCCTGTGCCCTGCACAGAGATCTTGACCTGCCAGACTTTCTATTTCTCCCACTGCTGGTCTGTTACCAGCTGAGAACCAAAAGGGGAGGAGCAAGAAGAGGAAGAGGTCCTTTCCTTGCCGGTTCTTGAGGCAGATTTTTGAAGTTTTGCTGCCTCCCTACCACCTGTTGGATTTAATCTCGTTGGAGATGACTGCACTATGACAAGGAGCACACACAGCAAAGAAGAAAGAAACCACAGCCAACGGCAGGAACTTACAGTTCAATACTTGCTCCTGCTAATTTTCCTAGGGGGAAGTAATTTCTCAAGAAAAAGGAATACCCTTACAAATCTAGAAAGGCTCAACCCTACCTGCTCAAACCCATTTTATTTGTCTTTGGCAATTTACCAAAGACTTTCAGGGGCTAAATACCACTGAGCAGCAACATACTGAGAATTATGAAGTTGAGTAAATATTTGAGTAATTCTAAAATGAGAAGCATCAAAAATGTTATTTTCCAAGCAAACTGACAAATGCAATTCTTTACTGTACAGGTTATGGCAAGGTTGACGAACACAACAAGTTCCAACACCCTCTTGGTGCTGAGTGTGGTGCAACTCCAGGTTCTAAGCACAAAATGACTCTGGGGAGAAATACAATGAAAAGCACCTCTAACTCAAAACAGATCATGGCTGTAATAGGACCTTTATGCATTCAAAGCAGATTATTAAGCTGTCCTCCACCTGAACACACAATCACTGAGCATCTTGATACTTACTCTGTGAGAAGTTTGTAGTCTTTGTAGTTGATTTCTGGAAAGAATGTGTCACTTTCAAATTCCTGCAAAATTCTTGTCACAAACAGTCGATGATTAATTGGCTTCTCCATCGCTGCCTTTAAGAACAGAAGAAATAATTAAAATTGAGTTGTTGCCTGTAAAACAGCTCAACCATGCGTGAAGTAGCTTTGTTTATTAACATTTTTAATATTCTTGCTTTACAGTCTTTGAAGTCTGTAAGATAGTATCAAGTGTAAGTTCTTATTTGGAACACCAGCTTTCTTTGCCAACTCTCCAAGTTCTTGTTCTGCCTGCACCAGACATCACCATGGCAGCAGCCAAAAAGAACCAAGAGGTAAGAGTCTTAGCATTGCTTCTACTTGCACTTCACACATCAAATATCTTATCTAAAACTGAAATTCAGTTGCTATTTTGTGTATATTTTGGGTTCTAAGCAATGCAATGAAAACTGAACTCTGAACCTCCTCTTTAGGACTCTGCCCAAAAGCACTTTCTAAAGGGGTAACTTCCACCGGGCAAGCAGCAGTGAAACCTACTCTCAGAGCTTGGAGCATCTGACAGAAATTAAGTTAAAATGATGAGTAGTCCTGTGAGAAGGAAGGAGCATTATGGCCCAGTCTCAACCAGCAATTTCTGAATCCTACCTGTTTGGAAGACAGGAAAATTTAAATGGTGTGAGAGGCCCATACCCCAAGGTAATTTCTTCCAATATTTAATTAATATCACTTCTAAGGATTGATAATGCATTTTTAATCTGCAGTTCCAGTGATCAGATTATTCATCAGTTTAATGTCGAAGTTTGATTTCTGGATTATGGCAGAGTGATAATATGCATTGAAAGTTCTATAAAAACAAAAAGAAAGTTTCCAGGGTCCTGGAACGAAAGAAGTTTTGAAGACACCTGTTAGGTTAATTCCTCACTAACAGATTCACACAAACTCAGGAGTTAAAAAAAGACATTTTGTCTCTAGATCCAGAAAAGGCACCTGTTACAGACTTTCTTGACACTAACCTGCTAAAAGCTATATTGGTGCTTGGTTACAATATATTTTTGAGAAGCTTATGACTGTTTCTCCCTTTCCTTTAAATTGGCAATGAGCAATGCTCTTTGTTAAAGGTGATTCACCATGCAGCATGCTAATAGGGACTACTTTGACAAGCAGAGGAACCAAGTAATAGCAAATTTAATCAAATAAAATAAATTGGTATTACTTCTGAGAAGTTTGTTTCCAGAAAAGCTGCTCTACTGCTAGAGAATGGTTTAAAAATGGAAGAGGTAAGTCACAGCATACCAGCATCAAACAGCATTGAGCTGGTGTTCACCTAGTTTGTATACAAATATCCTATTTTTAATTTCCAAAGTAAGGGTGGGAGGTAAGAGGAGAAACATACAGCTGCAGAATGACAGAATAATCTGCTACACAAATAAAACCATACTATGTTCTGTAAACAGAGATACTTTTGGTTTGTAGTAGGGGAATAAATCTCTATAGGGACTCAGCTTCAGCAAGGACTTTGTACCACCAAGACGGGTCAGGGAAGACCACATGGAGTGACTGACCACAGGCATTGCAAAGAAAGCTGCACTGAGCACAAATGGGACCAGAAGATGACCTCTCTTCTAGCTAAGTGAGTCGAGTGAACCAACCAGCTATGCAACTCTTTGTCCTCGTGCTAATAAAAAAATGCTAATTCTTCCTGAATTTGCCAGGCCAGCTCTGGGCCCATGTAGTCAACCCAGGGCTATGTCTGACTCTTGTTGTCTCCACAGGGCCTGATCCCACGCTGTGGACCTGCCTCATCATCCTGAGCTCTGGCCAACAAGGTCCCTAACACAGTAGTTGTGTCCCATGGGTCCCAGATGCCATCCCTTTGGGAGCACTTGGTCCTCCCGGTTCCCTGAGAGTAACTTGCTGGGAAGAGTTGTACCGGAGCAAGATTAAGAGATTTTTAAACAAAATGGTATCCCTAAGCTCATGCTTCTGTAAATTTGAGTTTAATTTAGCATGCTCTCTCCATGGTTATTACACTACCCTCACTCTATGGCCATACTGGGTCTAAGTCATTCTCGGTACAATTTTAATTTACTGTGTTTTTCCCTCTTAATCCATTTAGTTATCCTTGGACTGTATTTATGCCTGCATCGGCTTCCCTTTGGAACTGCATGTGTGCTTGCTCTCCACACAAGCTCACTTCCTTGCCCAGCAGCTACTGAACCTTTTAAGATATTGCAGCCTGATGCAACAGGGAAAAACAATGCTGATTTTTGGTCCACGTTAAAGCACAGCCTATTAAACCTGTGGCTGCTCATCTCAGAAACACCAGAACCACCCCTTAAGCAGCGATGACTTTCTCCAAGAGAGGGTGGAGAGCAGAGCGGAGGTGTCAGAATCTCTCCTGTTGTTGTCCCAGGTACATCAACCCTCTTTGTGAATCAGAGTCCTTTGTAAGACTCAAAGAACTCATATACCTCCATAACCCTGTGAAAAGATCTTAGCATACCCTTGTCTTTTTGCTCACTTCCAGGGAAACCTTGGTAGGCCTGCCTCTGAAACATGAAGCAGAAAAGGAGGTGGCCTAAGGATCACAGAATCATAGAATGGTTAGAGTTGGAAGGGACCTTAAAGATCATACAGTTCTAACCCTCCTGCCATGGGCAGGGACACCTCTCCCTAGAGCAGGTTGCTCAAAGCCCCATCCAGCCTGGCCTTAAACACTTCCAGGGATGGGGCATCAACAACTTCCCTGGGCAACCTGTTCCAGTGCCTCACCACCCTTACAGCAAAGAACTTCTTCCTAATATCTAATCTAAATCTCCCCTCTTCCAATTTAAAACCATTACCCCTCGTCCTGTCACTAGACTTCCTGACAAAGAGTCCCTCCCCAGCTCTCCTGTAGGCTCCCTTCATCCTTCCCCTAATTTCCAGCTGCATTGGACTGACAGCTGTGCAAGATCAGGCGATGCCTGCATGTGCAGGACCATTGCCTTGAATTAGTTTCTCTCTGTAGAACATAGGTTAAAACAGCCCCAGAGCTCTGCAGCGAAGAATAGGTGTGCATTACTAGTAATTTCAGAAGTGTTGCATGGAAAATTAATCTTTTATAGATCTAATCACCAAACCACTTTAACCTACTGGGCATAGCAACCAATTGCTAGAGGAAGGACTAATTATTTCTAGCCATTTAAAGATTCACAGGTATTAGAAGGACACACACACACACTGTTTCTGCTTCTTCCTCTTCTACTGATTACACAAAATAAGTATAACTATGTGAGGCTCTTATTTTTCAAGTGTCTTCCTAGAAAACAACATTGCCAATCCAAACAAAATATGAGAATGCTACAAAAGAGAAAATTTCAAAATAAACAGTCTGTTCATTTGCATTCTGTTTTTCAACCCTTAAAATGTAGTGGATCATACAGGCAAGCTGCATTTGAAGCTGCAAGAGTAAAAAAAAAAAAAA
>VXBW01005989.1:82018-92324 GCA_013400375.1 Thinocorus orbignyianus
AAAAAAAAAAAACTGAAGATCTCACAAAGTTCTAGGTTTTTGCTATGCAAAAGGACTTGTCCAAGTTAAACTTTGGCTATTAGGAGATTTGTGGTGATAACCAGGAGAATCAACACCCTCAAAATTTCTTCCTTACTGTGCCATGGAGGCTAAGCCTGGTGAGGGAGGAGACACTGTGGCAGCTCCCACCACCCATTCTCTGCCAGGGACAAAGGCAAGTGCAACAGAAATCTGCTATGTCCGTTACTGAAAAACCTGCCCATTCTGCCCTTGCAAGAACAGACACATCTTAGTCACCACACTTTTCCATGTTTTAGTCTTAAAGGGGAGTCTTTTAAATCTTTTCTTCTATGATCTCTGCAAGCGTCTTTGAAAAAGAACTTAAAAAGCAACAACCTTTCATAGCTGCAGGATTTCTGTCCGCACCTGACTCATCTATTAACCTTTTTTAGTCATTATTTTTTCCCAGAGGAATGTCAAATCAATATGTTTGTTCACAGGAACAAGCACACAAAAAAGCTTTTTTAGGAGTAACAACAGTGTTACACCCTTCTTTCCATATTAAAAATCTGAGTTTATTTTGCAGACTGTACTGGAAAGGCTGGATATGACCCTTAGAAGTCTGTGAAAGTATAAAGATTAAACACAATTCTTGGACTTTTAACAGATTTTTTTAGTTAATCCACTAATCCATTGCTAATATTGTAGATCTGTTTCCTCTAATTTTACTTGTAACTAGGTGAGAGCTACAAGTATTGGCCACTGGAGTCACCAC
The DNA here is from genome assembly GCA_013400375.1 of Thinocorus orbignyianus. Taxonomy (NCBI): domain Eukaryota; kingdom Metazoa; phylum Chordata; class Aves; order Ciconiiformes; family Thinocoridae; genus Thinocorus; species Thinocorus orbignyianus. The sequence goes on from VXBW01005989.1 coordinate 82,794, forward strand.
TACGATAGTCATGGATATATTTTCAGAATACACAAATCTCTGTGGGGAGGCCAGTGATGCTGTGACCCTGCCACTTTTACATAGAAGAGATATTAGGGAATTGGACTAAGAGTGCTCACATCCCTTCTCAAAAAACACCCAGAAGATCATAGGGAGTAGTGGAAAATTGTCTTCCCATTCCCATCATTTTGTTCAGACAACTACACAGCTAGATATGGGAAAATCCTCCTGTAAAGAAGGACCCTGTGACACTGCAGTATGACACTTGGGACCCGTGGCGTGACATCCTTCATGTCACCAGTGTCAGGCAGCTCAGAGGAGCCTCCTCTTTGCAGCAGGTTCTTCGGGAGTACTGTTCAAAGGCAGCGACAGAACTGGGACCTGCAGGAGCAGAGCCCACAGGCATGGAAAAATGAGCTGCCTCTCTTGTAAGTGGATCTCAGTCCTTGGCCACAGACTTGGCACAACACTTGAAAAACACAGTAACATACGTGTCAGTCTCTACTGCAACAGGTATGCAGCTTAAAAATGATTCCAGTAGATGCAGCTCAAAATCACATTCTCTTATATGCAGTGAAGGCAGAAAAAATACTATTATTTCTTGTGCAGTTCACAGGAAATTCAGACATGCTAAAATGTAATCTTTAAAACGCCTATTTTAGTATATTAGTATTAGTTAGTAAAGTTTTGGCAGGCTTGAAAAAAATTACAATAAAACTAGTGACTCAAACTGTTAATAACTTTTCTCTCTCTTTTAAAGAAGTGATCCTTACGGTATCGCAAAGATTTGAAGCTTAGCAAATCTGCAGCCCACTCAGGGCATTCAGAACCCAGTGAAGCTTATATGCTTAGTCAAGAAGCTCTGTTTAAGAGGGTAATTAATCAGCTGCAAGAGACTTGCTGCACTAAATATGAATAGCAACTTCATAACTCAATAATCTTGAAGAATGAAAAGAGGGTAGATTACCAAACACAGTATGTCAAATACTAATACATAGGAAGACACCTGAGCATGAATATTAGATAAAATTTTCCCTTGGAGATTACTGGAAGTTTAATTTTCCAGCTCAAGCCTCCTTCTTGAAGAATTTCCCCAAACACTATTTATCACCACCATCTATTTTCTGTTACAGCCAGCCTAGATACTCAGTAAACAGCAAAACCAACAAAACTTCGTACAAAAGAACTTTTTGTTCTGTTATGACATTACAAGTTTCTTCTCCAAATTTAATACATGAATACGATTCTGTACTTAAGCAACGTGACCTTGAGTGTCATTGTTTGCTTCTGTGGCGCTGAGAAAGCAACATGCTGAGTAGGAACATATAAATTAGAAGAGACAATTTTAAATGTTCAAGACTCTGAACGAAAAACTGTTTATTAAGGTGAAAAACTGTTTGACATATAGCCTGTTTTGGTGTTAGTGAAGAGGCCTTGGTTATGAGGACCTGAGTCATAAATTTTTCAATTTTTTTTCTTTTTGTAAAGTTTTGTTGCTAGGTCTTTGAAGGTTTCTGGTTGAGTATTTTTCATTTTTTGTTCTGTGTGTTTTTTTTTTTTTTTTCCACTGGTAGGTTCACTATTAGGGATTTGTGCTTGGTTATTTTTACAAAGCAAGATTTATATTAAGCACTCTACAGGTAACACAAAAGACCATACCATTCACATAAATAAATCTACACCTGGTTTTGGTTTGGGTTTTTTTAAAGTCCTGTTTAATATCTGGGGATGTGCTGGACTTACAGTTCTTATTCCTAGTAAAATCTGAATGTTATTTTTAAATTAGTTTAAAACACACAGTTTAAACCCAGTTGACAGAGACTCACGAAATTTATACTGCGCAGGCTGCCCCAGGATTTCCCAGTAGTGCCATTTTTCAGAGTCAAAGCCAAGTCCTGAACCTCTCAATTAAGACACAGTATCTCCACACAGAGTTAATCTACATTACCATTTTAATTCAGAACACAAATGCAGTTTTGAAACTAATCTTCCGTTTGCCCCCACTCATGCTTTTTTTTTTTTGTACTGGGGACCAACCTTGGTGTGCATGAATTAAATTTCCTGAGGATGAAACCAAGCCAGAATACCTGCTCCAGGAACATGTCTGATGAGCTCCAACAGCTAACGGGGACTCAGGGGCCAGAACCAAAGAATGAGTCACCACCACAAGTGTTCCAGCAAACAAGAAGCACTCGGGAGCCAGTACATGGCTCTCAAAACATCAAGTGCTCACGCAAAATCATGGAGTGCCTCTTGTGATGCACAACGGCTTCGTAATTGCTGTGACCTGCTGACCATTGCTGGGCTGCCACACTCCTCACTTCTCATCCATACAATCAATACCAACACCAAGTCCTTCTGAATCCGTGAGATCTAGAAGAGCGCAGAAGATCCAGTTTGGCATCACACTCTGATTCAAAGACATGGAACTTTTAAACCCGTGCAGTGAGAAGTCCAAAAGCTTCCCTGGAATCACCAGTACCACCCTGTGCCTGTATCAGGTGATTACAGACCTGATGAGGTGATCAGTGTCAAGTCAAATTCAAGAAGATGAAGGCTGCATGAGATTTTCCAACCCTCAGTGGACCATGGGAGCTGTTCTCAATTTTTTCCGCTCTTACTTCCTAAGACTGATACTCTACTCAGCTCTCCCTTTCCCCACCAAAATGCCTACCATGTCCAGCTGCTCTGCCCTTTCCAGCTGCAGAGGTTAAAGCTGAGAAGAGGCAGTTTCCCCCAAGCATGGTGCTGCACACAGCACAAATGTAACCTACATGAGGACTTGGATGGCCACCCTGTTCAGAGCTCACTTTCCTCACCTCCTGTGTCCTTCACAGGACTTGGGACAGAAATAAGCTTATGCCAATACTCCCATCACCCTGGAGAAGACTGTGTTCTTGAGAACTTAGGGGCAGCAGGCAAGACAGCCATAAGCTCTTGTTGTAAACAGCAGCAGTCCTTTGCCTCAATCCCATACCTTGACCCTTTGTTGCTGAGGGCAGAATCCATCCTGAAACACCACCTTGGTGCTGCAACACCTTTGCTTGCTCCAGTTCTTGGTGGCTGAGCAGGGCACAGCAACCACCTGTACTCGAAACTGACCCATAAAATGGTTTGGGTTGGAAGGGACCATAAAGATAATCAAGCTCCAACCCCCCTGCCATGGGCAGGGACACCTCCCACCAGAACAAGTTGCTCAAAGCCCCATCCAGCCTGGCCTTGAACCCCTCCAGGGATGGGGCATCAACAACTTCTCCAGGCAACTCGTTCCAGTGCCAGGAAGAGCGAGGCTGGATAACTGTGTCCCAAGGAGTGCCCTTCTGCACTCAGGCTCCCGGGTGGATGCTCCACCTTGGCACGACCCTCCAGATAAGGATAAGCCAGGCTGCCAGATTTTTCCCTAATAGATTACAAATTCCTTTGAAACATCCTGAGAACATACCTGAAATCACGTGAAAGTTTAAGTCACACTCCCTTACGCTGATCAGCACAAGCAGTATGTGCAAAAAGTACCCTTAATTGAAGCCGTTCATTTATAATTTAAGTATTGGTGAGTAATAGTCTAAAAAATGGCATTGTTTTCTACAAAATATCAGCCAGACACTGGAAGTCTACAACACAGACACTCCTGGAAGAACAAGCAAAAACAATTGCTCTTTGCAGCTCTAGATGAGTGTGTGGCCATTGCACAAAAAGAGTAAATGCTTCTGCATCCATATCCAGTCCCTTGCTCATGTTGGGCAGTTATGTGCTATCTGGAAAAAATCTGTCTCCAGAAACAACCTTGCTACTTACTGCCCAAAAGTAGGCATTGTAATGCATGAGAGTGAAGAATAGGTTACCTCTAGGTGATAATATTTCATTGTAGGCTGAATGCATTTGGACACCAAACATATGGTGGACTTATCCACATGCAAAAATGATTATAAAACTTAAAATTTTTTAAAAAAGAAGAGAGGAAGAAGAGCATTTTACAGGCTATTTACATATGCATCTTGTTTTTCTTACTACCTTAATAATATCTAACTACTTTCTACTCTGCTTTTTTCACTGTAAGAGACACAGGAACAAGTTTCATGAAACACACAAACTGCAAAGGCAAGAAATTCCAGAACACATATTTTCCTATCCCACATACAAAGCATATTACCAAACCTAATTTGCTGCCAGGAGCATGATGGCATTTTCATCACGCACATGGAGTCCAAGTGCCAAACAAGAAGTGGAGTGTATCTCCAGCGTACTGGTAATGACTACAGGCCAACAGAACTTCTCCTTTACTATATGAAACAAAAAGATTTGGTTTACAATTCTTAATTAAGATTCTTTTTATCAGAAGAAAGACTGCTTCCTGCTGTCCTTACTCCACATCCTCCTGACTGATATGGAAAGAATGAAGGTTGATCGCCATAATCTTTTCTGTAGTACTGTGTGTGTGACAATAAATGCAAATTATACAAGACCTTAACAAAAGAAGACAAAATCAGCAAAACTGGGAGTTAAAGGGCAGAACTCTGACTGTGTATGGGCTGAAAGGATGACTCTACAGATATAGGTGGAGGCACAAGAGTGGAATAAAAAGTGTGTATACATGGAAAATGAGAGGAAGGGTTTGGAGGAAAGACGAAAGATGGCTGAGGAAACACAAGACAAGAAGATGTTTGTTTCTGCAGACCTTCATGTTGTAAGGTGAATATTTTAGTTAAGGACACAAAGCCTACTGTATTTGTGGGAAAACAAGGCAGTTATACAGGGCTTCCTCTGTGCAAAGATGGTCCTGAGAAGAAAGTGGCATACATTGCTTTTTTGGCACACAGACACCTGAATACCAAGACACCCCAGACACTAAGACAAACCTGGGGAATGGGAATAGCGGGGACTCCTGAATGGGACAACATAGTCAGTTTTACCTCTTGTTGTATGATTATCTCCTCTTATTGCTGCCATCACCTGCCAGCTCTCTTTAAATCCTCTTTTCTTTTCTCTTTTCAGTGTCATATTCTGGCTAAAAATGCTGGATCATTTCTCCTTTTTTCCCCCATATCCTCTGCAGAATCAGTCTACTACTTCAGTAAAATATAACAACATGTGTCTTGGTGTGAAAGCCTAACAATTTATAGAGATTTAAGAAAAACTCTCCAAAGCGTAATGACTGTATGACATCAGACCACGGCAAGAGCAACATTTGGTTACCTGGACCAGTTTTAAACTTGTCAGCTGAAATTTTACTCTCCAAGACTTATTCTGTTGTAATCACTGGAGTTTGCTGTGTCACGTGGAGGAAAAGCATTTTCTAAATCAGAAGTAACAGGAACTTAAGCCATCCTCATCCCGTGGCAGAAAATGAGTAATTCAGGAGTACTGTAAATGTACCTTGTAAACAGAAGTGCCTCCAACAATCCAAACCATGTCTACTTTACTTTTCAGCTCTGGAGAATCCAGAAGAGCTAAAGCATCATCCAGACTTTTGGAAAGATAATGTGCTCCTTTTGGGGTTTCCCTAGAAAAAGCAAAAAGTTTTATAGTTAAAGGACCATTCATCATGATAATCAATACAATCTAGACAAACAGTGTGCGTTGCTGGATTCACAAACGACTGTTTCATATTAGTTAATTATTTTGAAATGTCTGTTAAACTATGTTAGAATTCTCACCTGATTGCAACAGTGTTTAATTAATCACAGTTTAATCATAACTGTGACTTAAAAGGCATTAAAGATCTGAAATTTTTTATCGAGATTTTTAAAAAGCATAACTGAGAAATTTAAATATCTGTAAAATTAAACACATATTTCATTCAATAAAGTTAGTCAAAAAAGTCCCTATCCCCTGTGTCCCCATATTCAGCACAAAATCCACCAACATCCTAGCAAGCCATAAACCATGGTAAATAGACATTTTTCTTTAAGATTATTTGGATGACTGCGGGTGATGCATTTGAGAGGAGAGCTCGGAAAAAGGACATCTCTTTTCCCTTAAATGCTAATAAAAATAAACTTAAAAAAAAAGGAGAATAAGAGCCACCAATCTAACCAGGAACTATGGAAATATAGTTAAATACATGAGTCAGAAAGACTACTGGCAATTGTCAGACAGTTTGTGTGTAGAACTAGAATTAATAGTAACGATGCAAAGTAATGACAATTACCTTATGAATTAATTAAAAAACAGAAGAAATACAAGTAATAATTAAAAAGAAATAAAGGTAAAGTAGTGCTCTCACTCAGAACCAACAGCAGAAATGCCTCTTAACCAGATATGTCACATTTAGAATTACTTTGGGATGTATGGCTACACATATTTTCAGGTGCAGACTTTTTATTTGTTTTACAGACCTATTAGTCATCATACGTACTTGAGCTCCCGGCTGAGCACTATATTAATCCTGTCTTTTAATGGTCGATTCTTCTCAGGAATGGAGAACCAGGTTTTTTTACCCATTATCAGTGCATTCTGTTTACCTGAGAAAAGACAGAAAACACTTATTTAAAGGGTATTTTTGCTCTGTCCCAATTTGTTGTTTACTGACGCTGCTGGACTTCCCTTTCCCCTTCTAAACTCCATCTCAGCAGTTAACAAAAGTCCAAGCTTAGGCCACGATTCTTAGTCACAAGCATAAAAGAACATGTTTGTGGCCTCAAAGCCTTGGCAGGCAGCTGACACCAAAATACTCTCATGCACACCTATAAACTTATAATTGAAAGAAAATTGAAAAAAAAAGGCATGTCACTGACCATTACATAGACATTGCCTCTGCAATAGTGACGGGGGCCAAATTAATCTTCGTGTGTGACACCAACTCACATCCTCAAAAGTGTTCTCCTAGTGAGAAAAAACACCATCATTCTCCTTACATAATCTGAGCAGGATACAGGAATTGATTTTGTGTTTGCATGTTCCACCTTTCCAGTTATATGACCAGGTATAATTGCCAGTTTTGAGTGTTGTCTTTTTTTTAAAAAAAGAAAACAACTAGGTAAGAGGATAACTTTTAGGAGAAGAACCATCCAGGTTAAACTAAAGCAGAAGTGCAACAGATGAGGACTCATATTCTGGAATTCACCCATAAGTATAACTTCTAACCAAACTTAACATTATAATCTGATTATGTTCTATATATGTCCTGCTAAGAAGAGGGTTTCTCTTTACGAGCAAACTGAGGTTGGAAGTCCCAAAAGGTAGCAGGAAGTTTTTCACATTGCTACACATCAGGAGAGATTTTAGATAAAATAAAATAGTATTTGTTCACAGCCATCCTCCCTGCTTCTCCATCTGAGAGCCTGAGTCTACTAGATCACACCATAAAACTGATGCTCCACTGGCTTATTAGCAGTGTCTGAAGAACTTTCTCCTGCAGATAACCTTCGTGAGCAATTTTCCAAGAAACATACTGCAGTGTCAGTGTAAATATACTAGCACAGACCACTGCTGAAGGAAATGCTTAAGTTCTGAGAAATATATAAAATACATAATAAAATTTTGTTTACTAAAGATTCACACTAGAATGCCTATGATGTCAAAAGAAAGATGTAGTTAAGTTACAGCAGTGGCCAGGGCAGGTATGCAAGCAGACTCACTGACTTCTTTGAGCCAATGGTGATATCCCTGCTGTCAAGATTTATGGCAGCATAATGCATTAAAATGTCTGATTATGAAGCAATTTAACTGCCTAGCATCTAAGGTCATAGCTTATTAAAAGATCTGCAGGCAGGATGGAGCAAACTTTTCCTTCTTAGTATTTAAGACTTTTTTTTTTTTTTTTGATTACAGATTATTGTGCCAGGTAAGATGCAAATCGCAGACATGTAAAAAGATTTCCACCTGTGCAACCTTTCATACAAAAAAGACAGAACAATGTGCTCAATCAGGTCTCCGTAAGTAAAGTCCTTCATGTAAGACTGCTGCAAAAAGACATTTAATGTTCCTTATGGAATAGGTCACTCAGTCACAACGGCACGTGTTAGGTTGCCCAGAAGTTTTAGCAGACGAGTGAGTTTTGCTCAACAGCAGTTTTATCGGGTGCAGGAAACGAGAACACAGGAAAAAGCGACCACGGTGGCTAACAGAGAAGCAGCATAAACCTGAGGATAAGCCTGTTGTCTCTCATGGCTCTGGTTCCACCACGCACAGGTTGCGTGGCCCAGGGAGGTCCTAGTTCTCCTCTCCCAGTGCCCCCTTCCCGCTCCTACCACATACCCTGTACTGGCAGTCCCTGCAGACACCCAGTAACAGCCTAGGCTACTGGGTTAAAGAATTAAAATAGCTTAAGAATTAAACCAGCGCTAAAGTCAGTGTTAAAAAAGTATGGGGGCAATGTCGCCAGACTTGTCTATTCTGGCAGTGATAAATATCCAGTCAGAACAAATGAGTTGTGTTTGTTTTTGCATTCCTACCCTCATCTGTTTGTGCTGATCATGACAATATTTTTTCACCCCGCAATAAGTGGTTCTATCTCACTAAAACAACAGAGTTTATGAGATTACTTTGCTGCAAAGGCCTCGCTAGACCCGATTGCTCCTTATTATTGTACAGTCCCGTGTTGCTGTCTGTGGACGGCACGTCTGTGGCTGCAGTATTGCTCTTGCACTTTATCCACACGGTCAGGGTTTTCTGGACCATTGGGATGGCTCAACACTCCGAAAATCAAGCAAAAATACTGTCACAAGGGTCACAGGGGTGGAACAAATATCCAAGTCTGAGCTACAGCAAACAAATTAGATAAGCTAATACAGCCTAGAAGGAAAAAAAACAAACACAAACCCCTCAGCTAATTAACCAGTATATAAAAAGCTTTCTGTTTTTAATTAGTTCAGGGTAGGAGTTGTAGGTAAAGACAGGCTGGTGAACTTTTCTACTCTGTTAGGGCAACAGGACTTCGAAATTATTTTTACTCACAAATCACCTGCAGCCCAGAAACTGCCCATTCACTTCCAGTTTATCTAACTGAAACAAACTGCAGATGATGTACTCGCAAAAGGGTAAAATAACTGTGAGGCCTAGGAAGGTGGGGGAGGGCAGGCTGTTTGCAGAAGCAAGGCTTCCAAGTCAGGGAAAAGCAAAATTGCCACACTTTCCCATGATCGATACCACAGAAATTGACTTTAAAGAGAGACAGAACCTCAGCAAACAGTGCGTTACCTTCCATGTTGGACGTGCTCGTCATTCTCTGGAAGTACTTGTACTCATTCCTGGCAAGAAAACGAGAAGACCGTTACAAGGTGGCTTCAGGATACGTTAATTTTCTCTAATTGGGTAAATCAAACATAATGCAAAATAGTGCCACAACTACTGCCGCCCGGGGACAGGCGGCTGGTCGGGCCCCGACCTGAAGAGAGACCTTTGGTCCCGGTTCTGCCGGCAGCAGAGCTAACCCAGGCCGGGACCCTTCAGCACCGCCTCCCCGAGCCCCTCAGGGCTCTCAGAGCCGGCGACGGCCCCGGGCAGCCATTGCCCCGGCTGCAGCCACTTTCCCGCCCTAGCGAGCATCACCGCTCCCAGACTACAACTCCCAGCGTGCACCGCGCGGCTCCA
>VXBW01005990.1:0-17865 GCA_013400375.1 Thinocorus orbignyianus
CAGCACTCCAGTCATTCGATTCAAACATAAAAAGTAAACTAAAAGCGGGTAGGATTTCCTACAGCAGTGTGTGACAGCAAAGAAAAAAAGAAAAAGAAGTTCGATTTGGGTGCGTTGTAGCTGAGGTTGGCTGGGAAGGAGAGCAGAAGATCTAAACTGATTGTCGTGTGAAGGAGTGAATTAGGAAACAGCCCGCTCGGTTTTACTGTTTCTGGCTGTATCTTTTGTGATGCACAATAGGGGAGTCTTTCCCCTGATTTGCTTTTAAGGCTATAGCACAATCAAAACTGGGAAGCATTGTAAAGAAAATCTGCAAATAGCACGTAAATGTCTTGTGGTGACATTCTTATTCAGGCTCTGGGCCTGATTTTGAAAGATCCCGAGCACCCAGCGATGCCAATGCCGAGCGCTTCTGCAGATCAGATCTTTGAGCTCTGACAGATTGTTTTATAATCTTGTTTTCATGCTCTTGCAAACCTACAAAGTCATTTTTTCCCCATGTGGTAGCACAGATTTTATTAAAACCATTCAGAACAGATACCCTTGTTTTAAGGCAACGTTTTTGTGCTGACTGGTGAGATACATAACTTGGGCCAGTAGAACAATTTCCCTCCTCTCAGGAAACTGATAATATGTTCAAAGTTAAGACAACTTAAATTATTTTGAGGAAGAAGGTCTCTTCAGTGCTGGGGCTGTTAGATCCTCTCCATTGCATCTTTCTGCACAGCTACGGCGCAGTCTTCACAAAAGTTCCTGCATAGTAAGGGCCAGTGATTTATAGCCTGTATAAAAAGTCAGTGTGTTTGAAAAAAAAAAGTTATAATATTTCTGTTCTTTGTCTTTCATTGCCTCGTCATCTGTAGGGAAAAGTCCATATTTGCCATCATGTCTTCCCTCAGAAGTGGTTTGAGGTGGCTGCAGTCTAAAGTATAACCCAAGCAAACCAGTAAGGTTGGAAATTGTACGTTCAGTGTTTGTGCAGGCTGTGTGTAAACCACAAGGGAAAATAAATTTAAACAATCGTGTGCAGATCTGAGAGATGCGACCGAAGCAATGGCTCCCCAGTTCCCATAAATATGACTAAACTTAGAATTTGATTTCCCAACCAGTTATCACGCGCGCGTGGTTGATTGGTGCGGTGTAACTGAATACATCCAAAATGCCTGGCTCTCCATTCACATGAGCTTAAACCCAAAGCTAAAAAGAGATTTGCAAAAATGGACGTGCACTTTGGTGCTGGGAGAAAGAAACACGTCCACAGGTCTCACCTGTGCTGATAATTCAGATAATTTAGATAAATAATGTGTCAGATAGTTCAGAACCCCTCACCGACATCTACAAGAGGATTTCAAAACACCATATTTTCTCGTACTCTTAATGACTTTAAGGATCTCCCAATATTCCTTCCAGCAGGGCAGCCCCGAGGATGGGTTGGGGGTGACCTGCTGGAGAACAGCTCTGTGGAAAGGGACCTGGGAGTCCTGGTGGACAACAGGATTCCCAGGAGCCAGGAATATGCTCTTGTGGCCAAGAAGGCCACAGGGGGGCCATCAGGAAGAGTGTGACAAGCAGGTCCAGGGAGGTCATCCTCCCCCTCTGGTCTGCACTGGGGAGGCCGCATCTGGAGCACTGGGACCAGTTCTGGGCTCCCCAGTTCCAGAAGGACAGGGAACTGCTGGAGGGGGCATAGCAGAGGACCACCAAGATGATGAGGGGCCTGGAGCATCTCTCTGCTGAGGAAAGGCTGAGGGACTTGGGGCTTTTTAGTCTGGAGAAGAGAATTCTGAGGGGGGATCTGATCAATGCCCATGGATACTTCAAGGGTGGGTGTCAGGAGGATGGGCCAGGCTCTTCTCAGTGGTGCCCAGGGACAGGACAAGAGGGCACAGGCACAGGCTTGACCATAAGAAGTTCCATCTGAACATGAGGAGAAACTTCTTTGCTGTGAGGGTGGCAGAGCCCTGGCAGAGGCTGCCCGGAGAGGTGGGGGAGTCTCCATCTCTGGAGACATTCAAACCCCCCTGGACACGTTCCTGTGGGACCTGCTGTGGGTGACCCTGCTCTGGCAGGGGGTTGGACTGGGTGATCTCCAGAGGTCCCTTCCAACCCCGTATCATTCTGTGATATTCATCAAGGACTGGTGACAGCTGCCTTTTGGGTGTAATAGCTCTGAGATATTACAAGGAAATATGACGTGTGTATCTTCATATGTGTTCACAGAACAAATCCAGGTTCCTCAGAATTTTGGCCCAGTGTACTGAGAATCCTTTAAAAACACTGATATTACACCTCGTCTTAATGCACCTTCTCTGTATTTTCCATGACTTTCAGAAATGCTCCTATAATATAGTCATTTCTCTTCAGCCTAGAAAATGCTGATTTGATTGATAGACTCATAAAACCTACCTTATTTATTTTAAAGAGGAAGAAAATCCAAGCTATTTGAGGCACATGTAAGAACAAATAAAAACTACGGATGCAAATTTGCCAAAGCAGTGTGGCTGGTAATCTTCATAATAAAATTTAATCACTATTTTGTATATTTGCACAGGTAGCTCGGCAGGCTATAAACATATATTCTGTATTATATAGATGCTGCAGATGGTCCTTTGCAGATTTGCTTGAACTTACTTAACAAGCGCATTTGAGACGCTCATAGCACAGAAATCTGGAATTGTGCATTATAAATAATGATTTTCAAATGATAAATTGTAATTTTCTTTTATGGCTGTTACAAATTTATATTAAAGCTTCACTGAATTGGACAATTTTTCAGTAGAGTTTACTTAATGTTAATCTATTCATTTGGGGGTAAATGAAGAGTTTAATGGTGAAGTGATGTAACTGGAATATGGTCTCAAGTGGTGTGTTAGGTTTATCAATCAGTGAAAATTGTGCACTTGAGTGTAAGAGCACATGTCTATCCATATGATTCTTGCTACCTCAGTTAATTGAAACCCTTTTTCTACCCTATTATCAATACTTGAAAAATAGCTCCAACCACATCTATTAACCAGTGTCTTAATAGAGCCTTTATCAGCTCCATATAAATTGCACGTATATGGCTGGAAAGCAATTTCACTAATGCAGGGGTCAGTCCTGCGGTTCAGTGGAGATGTTCGCTCAGGAGCTGCTGGGGCACGGCTGGATGGATGGCAGCTGGAGATGGGGAGAGCTCTGAGCCTGGTCTTCAACCCAGCGAGACACTCCACAAGGTTGGAGGTCTAGTCTGACCGACAGTCTCAGCCCTCATCCATTTTAACAAAAGCAAAGTGTGCTCATGATGAAAATTAGTCAGACACCTCTGTGTCCACCAGGAAGTCTAAGTCAGAACAGAAATACATCCTGAGATGTTCTATCCAACTCCGAAATGAAATCACTTGGAGCAACCTGGTGTGGTGGGAGGTGTCCCTGCCCAGGGCAGGGGGGTTGGAACTGGATGATCTTTAAGGTTTCTTCCAACTGTAACCATTCTGTGATTCTATGAAAAGTCCTTCCTTCCAAAGCAAACTCCAAAGTTTTCATTGATATTGACACATTTCCTCCGTCCCCTGAATATTTGGTTTGAATGAAAAGTAAATATGGATTCTCAGTGTCTGCTGAGATGATGGACAGTATAGAGCTGTGCTTTACTGTACCTTAAATTAAAGTCAGTTCTTCCATGCACAAACCCAACATACATAACACCGTTTTGAGCATGTCCCAACCTAATTTTGCTGATGGAAACCTCTTCCACTTTTCAGTTCTTCTATTTACCTCTCCTTCCTTGCCCTTCGCATGCCCTTCCTGGGTCTTCACATGGAGCAGAGCTTCGCAGTGCTGCATGACTACTTCCATGGGTTTTTTCTTTTTCCTATCTTCTTTCTTCTTTTTTTTTTCTCTATCTCCTTCCTTCCTTCCTTCCTTCCTTCCTTCCTTCCTTCCTTCCTTCCTTCCTTCCTTCCTTCCTTCCTTCCTTCCTTCCTTCCTTCCTTCCTTTCTTCTTCCCTCTTTCTTTCTTTCTTTCTTTCTTTCTCTCTTTCTTTCTTTCTGTCTCTTTCTCTACATGACTTTGTGTAGGTCCATCCCTTGGCAATCAGCAGGCAAAGCAAGCAGAGCTGTGGGAATTAACACAGCCAGGATCCATACCCAGCTGCACGATGAGGTGATGCCCTGAAAGAATTAGCATTACAAGTGAGTAAATAGCCTTTCTTTTAGTCTTACAGCACAGTTTTATGGGACTGTAGGATACACAGGAAAGCAGAGCTGAAACGTGCACTAAATTTATCGAGGGATGTCTGCTTTAGTGGTACAACTGTTCCTAGGCAGGGAAAGAAGAGGTGGGCAGGCAGGGCAGAACCATCGCTGAGAGCGAGCGGGGATGCTGTTACACAATGAAGAACTCCCTTTCACGGAGCGGTGTTTCTTCACTGAAAGCAGATCATTGCTATAAGGAGCAGGTATTTATCAATTTTCAAAGGTCTTGGCCCATCAAAGCTAGTGTTAGATTTGGAATTTCGCTTTTGTTGCCAAGGTGACAAACACTTATAAATATACCACATCTTCTAATGTGCTTTTAACTTAGTATTTTTATGGCTTTTAAATCAGATACCATTAGCAAATATATTAGGTAATTTAGCTGAAAGACCATTTTCTACTAACACTTTTTGTTACATTTCCCCAGGTACTTCAGTAAATGTCTGTTGTGACATTGCAGTCCTGCCAGGCTGCTAGCGTGTAAGGATACGTACAGTACATCTGGTAAGAATTAACATATTACCTTAGGGTTTTCTTTTTCCTTTCTTTTTTTTTCTTTTTTTTTTTTTTTTTAATCGATAATTACAAATTGTATAAAAGAAGACAAATATTAAGGGTTGGATCCTACAGTCCACTGACTTCAGTGGGAACTTTGTGGAGGTGAGGGCTGTGGGACCGGCTGGAGGCCGTGCTGTGCCTTGTTGGTTTTGGCTCTCATCTCCCCTTTTTATAGCCCAGTAACGAGAGTGGAAGCACAGAGAGACCATAACGGCTCCGTGCAGGGCTCTTCCTGCTGCAAAGGGAGAGCAAACAAGCAAACACACACAATCAGCCTGGCTGTTTCCTTCTCTTTCTTCTAAGAGACCTTAGAGCGCCTTCCAGNGACACCATGTCAGGAACTTTCCTGCCAGGAGACCTGCTAGCCACCAGGCTGGCCTTGTCTCAGCCAGGGCACAGCCTGGAAAATGATGATGGCAGATGGGAGGTGGCAGTGGGCACAGAAGGTACGTGGCCATGGAAGGCAACTGCACCTTCAGGAGGCATCTGGGAATCCCAGAAGAGTGGACTCCCCATAGGTGGAGTGACCAAGCACTGGTGGTGAAGCCATGAGGGTGCAAGGTGGCCAGGATGGAAGTGGCTCAGCAAGCAAAGGTGGCCTCTGGATGGGGGGAATGCCAAGTTTGGAACTTGTGCCTTCTCTGCTATTCCAAAACCACATCAGGGGGGGCAAGGGATGGGTTCTGCTCCCAGCATCTCCATTTGGCACCAGGAGCCCCGTCCTGCACCTCCTGTGAGTCGGCAGGGCTGGAGGGGAGAGGGTGCTGACAGAAAAGAGCAATCATTTCAGAATATACAGAATTTTTTATTTTTTTTCTTCATTTTGACAAAGCTTGCCGTCACTGGGGATTAAGCACAGCTCATAAACCAGCAAATTAAGCTTCCTGCAATAGCTGCATGTTAGATTGGGTGGAAAGGTCCGATGGAGAAGCATGCAGGAAACATCTTTCATGCCCACATATTAAATTTAATCTGCCACCCCTGTCTTTTCAGACTCGGCATTCATCTGCTGAGGGAAAAAAAAAAAGATTTTGATCTGAAAGGAGTTAAAAAAAAAGCTAAACCAGCTTTTGCTGGTGGGCAAAATGGGAGAGTCTTAAGGAGAAGACTCGTTGTGTGTAAGGCACAAAGAGCCGCCCCGTGCCACAGACACGGGGCCGGGGCCTGTTGCTCTCCCCCCATCCCCCAGCCCAGCACTGTCCTTTTCATTCAGCACGGCGATCTGTCATGAAGAATTTAAGTTTCATATTTTCATCTGTCAGTTGCCCAAAGGCCTGTCAGCTGGAGCTTATGCTACCGTTTGCCAAAAGGCCCGTAGCCCATGGCTGACAATACGCTTTTAGATTTGTGCTTCCAGGCTCCGGATAATCCCCTCGTTTTCCTCCTCAGCAGTCCAGTTATGATGAGGCTTAAATAAATGGCATATTTTGGGGGGTTTTTAAAGCCAGATTTTGCTGATAAATGCTATCAGCGGGAATGAAATGAAATACAGCACGGTTTGGCTCTGATTACCAGCGTAAAGCTGACTGTGGGCATTTTGTGAGGGCTATAGAGACGGGATTCACATTGAACAGGTGAATATCTCTGATGTCTATAGGCACAGGAACTAAACGTCAGAATGCTAATATCAGCTTTTATCTGCTTTGTCCATTTGCCATCCCTTAAAGTAAAAAACACCAAACAAACAAACAAACACCACCCATCCTTCCAAAGGGACATTTCCCAATTTGGTTTCTTTAATTTGATTTTCAAAGGGAAACAACTAGCTGGTTAGAAACCCCACAGACGATTTGGTTCGTGCTCTGAGGTGCCACCAAATTCCTTCTGTGATGCCACAGGAGGAAGAACAGGAATAAATCCCACAAAGTACCCTTTCAACCTCCCTGTAGGGCAGATGACAAAAGCAGCACAATAAATAGTGAATAAAAAATAGTCACCAACCCGTCTCAACCTGGTATGTAAGGGCAAGGAGGGACACCAGAAGTTAATCCTCACGCCTTTAGGACCGCTCAGCCCCAATGCTCTCACCTAAATAACAACACAGCAAAAAGTTAAATTGTTCCAAAAAACTCAGTCTGGTCTGAGGATTGAAGGGGGGACGGCGAGGACACGGTTGGGTAACCCGGGTGAAGTGTTTGCTGCCTTGCCTCTAAGAAATCAATTTTCCGACTGTAAAGCAACCGCAAAGAAATCACATCTTTAACTCATTAAAGGCTTTTAAATTGTCTAATCGATTATGACTCAATTACATTTTTCTGAAGTCAATATTAGATNTTGATCTGAAAGGAGTTAAAAAAAAAAGCTAAACCAGCTTTTGCTGGGCAAAATGGGAGAGTCTTAAGGAGAAGACTCGTTGTGTGTAAGGCACAAAGAGCCGCCCCGTGCCACAGACACGGGGCCGGGGCCTGTTGCTCTCCCCCCATCCCCCAGCCCAGCACTGTCCTTTTCATTCAGCACGGCGATCTGTCATGAAGAATTTAAGTTTCATATTTTCATCTGTCAGTTGCCCAAAGGCCTGTCAGCTGGAGCTTATGCTACCGTTTGCCAAAAGGCCCGTAGCCCATGGCTGACAATACGCTTTTAGATTTGTGCTTCCAGGCTCCGGATAATCCCCTCGTTTTCCTCCTCAGCAGTCCAGTTATGATGAGGCTTAAATAAATGGCATATTTTGGGGGGTTTTTAAAGCCAGATTTTGCTGATAAATGCTATCAGCGGGAATGAAATGAAATACAGCACGGTTTGGCTCTGATTACCAGCGTAAAGCTGACTGTGGGCATTTTGTGAGGGCTATAGAGACGGGATTCACATTGAACAGGTGAATATCTCTGATGTCTATAGGCACAGGAACTAAACGTCAGAATGCTAATATCAGCTTTTATCTGCTTTGTCCATTTGCCATCCCTTAAAGTAAAAAACACCAAACAAACAAACAAACACCACCCATCCTTCCAAAGGGACATTTCCCAATTTGGTTTCTTTAATTTGATTTTCAAAGGGAAACAACTAGCTGGTTAGAAACCCCACAGACGATTTGGTTCATGCTCTGAGGTGCCACCAAATTCCTTCTGTGATGCCACAGGAGGAAGAACAGGAATAAATCCCACAAAGTACCCTTTCAACCTCCCTGTAGGGCAGATGACAAAAGCAGCACAATAAATAGTGAATAAAAAATAGTCACCAACCCGTCTCAACCTGGTATGTAAGGGCAAGGAGGGACACCAGAAGTTAATCCTCACGCCTTTAGGACCGCTCAGCCCCAATGCTCTCACCTAAATAACAACACAGCAAAAAGTTAAATTGTTCCAAAAAACTCAGTCTGGTCTGAGGATTGAAGGGGGGACGGCGAGGACACGGTTGGGTAACCCGGGTGAAGTGTTTGCTGCCTTGCCTCTAAGAAATCAATTTTCCGACTGTAAAGCAACCGCAAAGAAATCACATCTTTAACTCATTAAAGGCTTTTAAATTGTCTAATCGATTATGACTCAATTACATTTTTCTGAAGTCAATATTAGATTAT
Organism: Thinocorus orbignyianus; assembly: GCA_013400375.1. Classification (NCBI taxonomy): domain Eukaryota; kingdom Metazoa; phylum Chordata; class Aves; order Ciconiiformes; family Thinocoridae; genus Thinocorus; species Thinocorus orbignyianus. Next base: position 8,312 of record VXBW01005990.1, read on the forward strand.
GATGTCCCTATGAAACAACTTCACCATTTTCTTCTTTGTCTAAGCACAGGGGTTTTTTTCCTGCAGCTCTAAAATATTCTAATGGAATATACTGGTGCCTTATATTGTCATCTGGAAACTAACTTCACAACAGTATTTTTCGACCCGTGGTCTGAGAGAGTCTGGGAGAAGAAGAGAGAGGAGCTACAGGAGAGAAGCCTGCAAAAAGCCCTGTGAGAAGCAACTTCATTAACAGGTTTCAGCCTCATCCACTTCTCCCCTGGGAAGGTTTTTTGGGTTTTCACATTAAAAAAAAAAAAATTAAAAAAAACCAAACCCAAACACCTGTAAAATAGCTTTTTCCCCCTGCAATATCCTTTCCATGAGTCCCACCAGGAGGTGAAGAGCAACCAGGAGAAATGAAGCTGGAAAGGGGTGCGATATCACACTATGAACTTTTATTTTATTTGCCTCTGTTAAGATTTGAACAGGAGCGTGTAAATAGACAACAATGGCTGACACACAAAAAAATATGTCAGTAGTGTTATTAACACCAGCAATAATTATTAGACATCCAATAAATCTATTTTTTTCAGTAATTACAGTGACGTATTGCCAAGACAACAGCAATAGGGCATTGTCTGTTCAGTCCCTCGTTCAAAGCAGCAAGTACATCCTGCCCTGGAATATTCCCACACAATGGCTTGTAGAAAAGAAAGGTGTGAATTAAAATAAATAGGGATCACTGAAAAACAGGGGAGAAAGAAATGGCAAAAGCTGGTCTCGTGTATAAATTGGGTCTTGGTGCATGGGGCAGATGGAGGTGTCTGTGAAGCTCATCAGTGCTGAAGGACAGTGATTCGTGTCAGATATTTTTTTGCTCCGAAAGACTGGAATATCTGAGGGATGGAGGTTTTGTGTTCCTCTCTGTTACCACCTGGAGTATTTTGGATCTGGCTGTATTCTTACAGTTGTTAACAAACAAGAATTCTCTTGTTTGTTGACTATCTTAACGTTGTTGTTGTTGTTATTATTATTATCATCATCATTATCATTCTCATTATTAAAATAGAAGTGAAAAGTCTGAAATATATTTTGTTTCAGGAATAAATTACCCCAGGAGCTGTAGCAGGTGATTTGATTCCTTAAGCAATGCAGATTTTTCATAGAATCAGAGAATGGTCAGAGTTGGAAGGGACCTTAAAGATTATCAAATTCCAACCCCTTATCCTGGGCAGGGACACCTACCACCACACCAGGTTGCTCCAAGCCTCATCCAGCCTGGCCTTGAACCCGTCCAGGGATGGGGCAGCCACAGCTTCTCTGGGCACATCTTAGTTGCACTGTCTTGTCTCCAGTGACAGGACAAGAGGGAACGGACACGAACTTGTACATAAGAAGTTCCATCTGAACATGAGGAGGAACTTTGCTGTGAGGGTGTCAGAGCCCTGGCAGAGGCTGCCCAGAGAGGTGGTGGAGTCTCCTTCTTTGGAGACATTCAAACCCCCCTGGACACGTTCCTGTGGGACCTGCTGTGGGTGACCCTGCTCTGGCAGGGAGTTGGACTGGATGTTCTGCAGAACATCCAGGTTGGGTGTTCTTCCAACCCCAGAGCATTCTGTGATTCTGTGAACTGGGTATTTTTTTCAGTCATGCGCAGCATAGATGACAGTAGGTAAGTGCTGCAGAGCCAGAAGATCTCCGTGCTCATCCACAGTCACCTCCTTCAAATTGCCCACTTTGCCAGAGGTGGGGGATCCAGAGACTCCAGCTGACAAAAAAAGTGAAGGAGCGGGCTGGTTTCTCCCCCAGACGGAAAGTTCCCCTGGCTTTGTTCTCTAAATCAGCATTGTTCACAGTTTCTAAACTACACATCTTTGTAAAAGTCACAGCTTCCCACAATGTTATTAATTTCACTTTGAGAGGATTGAAAGAGCACAATTAATTACACAGTATGAAATACTTACTTAGATTTAACAGGAAACTGCAAAGCTTTATTTTCCTTCTTTTTTTTTTTTCCCCAGTGTTTCTCAACTCCGGTACTAAGTGAAAGTGTAAAGCGAAAAGACGCTGAATTTTTTAAATGTCAAAGTAATTTTGGCCTATCTCCGGCCTTTCCATTTGCCACATAAAAGCAGCCCTGTTATTCTGTAAACTTCATAGTCTCAGTGGGAACACAACGCAAGGCATTTGCCAGGGCCAGCTTAAAGGGTAGGCAAAGTAGGCAGCTGCCTACCCTAACAAGGAGCTAGAAAAAAAAGAACCACCCAAAACCAAACAACAACAACAACAAAAATAAAATGAAAAAGGCAAATTCACAAATATAAAACATTATTATTTGCCAGCAGTAAGTGTTTCCTGCTCAAATTGACTGGGAAAAGTAATATAATTCCCTGAGGATTTTATCAGAGGGTGAAGAAACCTGTAGGGGAGGAAGAGGAGGACAGTTTTTTTGGCTGACATGAAGGTGGTGAAGGCTGGCACGAGCTCTTTGAGGTGGCCTTTGGCTACTGAGGATGCTGGTGGGAGCAGATCTGCTGGCCCCACAGAGGGCAAGGCACCCCAACACGCTGGCTGCCACGGGAAGGCCTCGTTTCTACAAGCAAGTGCTTTTGGAATAACTTTAGAGGAGGCATTTTTTGTTTGTTTTTGTTTTTTTTTTCTATTGTTCAAAATAAACTGCCTCGCAGCCATATGCAAAAGTTGGGGGGTGATGGAGTGTTTTTTTTTTTTAATTTATTCTGTCTTTTGCTTTTAAAGCAGCTTGTTGTTTTATCCCACCTCACCTGCAAAACAGTGTAAAGCTACTTTTCTGGGGTTTTGAACAGATTTCTTTTATCTTTGCAGTTACTACGCTAGAGAGAAGCGCTGGCGTTTTTAGTTTCCCAGCACCTAAAAACTGCAATCTCATGAGCCGGAGTCTCTTAAATGGAAAGGAAGAAAGAACTGGCAGTGGTTCACAGTGAAAGAACGACTTCTGGGAGCAGATATACCAGTCTCTCAGTTCTGGATCAACAAGCAAATTAAGGTAAAGCCCAGAGGGACAAATACCCGGCACAGATCAGCTCGGGAAGCATCCTTTTGCAGAAACAGAGGGGGAAGTAAAACACAGTGCTTTAAAAGTGCATTAAGCGTGCTTTATCCACCCCTCAGAGTTAATTCAAGCAATAAACCCCCCAGACTCCACACCAGCTACAGCTTCCCACAAATCTCACAGACCAGCTCCCCACCAAACCTCAGGGGAAGCTTTTACAGTGATAACTCCCTTCCCCCACCTCCCAGCTGACCTGGAAACGCTCCGAAAACTCAGCAAAACTCCTGTCCTAAGACTTCTTATTGTTACTACTATTACCTGTGTTTTTCTCTGACCCACCTCTATAAAAGCCAGGGGATTTTCCCCTTGAGCAAATTAAAATCCAAACCTCACCTCTCCTTTCTTCTCCCCCTCTAACAAGAAGTTAACCCCCACTGAGCATTTTTTTTTTTTTTTCCCCCCCCCCCCCCGAGGCATCTATAAAGCCTCCCAGGTGAGCCTGCCCCAATGGGAATGAATCAGCACTGATCTCCCAACAGATAAACACCAATCTTTTATTCTAGCCACCTGGCTCTGGACTTATCAGGTGAGAAAATGGCTATGGTTTGAGTTTGGGGGAATTTCTTTTATTGTTTTTTTCAATATTCTTCCTTTAGTGAGCACTTGTGGTAACAAGGGTGCTTTGGAGCATCTTCAAACTGTTTGGGGTTTTTTTGTGTTCTAAAATCCACATTTTGATGCATTTTTGCTGGAGGAAGTGACTTTGTTTTGAGTGTGCTCGGTCTCTTAAAAGCCTTTTGCTTCTTTTTTCACCAAGTCCTTGAAATACAGATGAGTTTGTTACACCCAGACAGCAGTAATATGGAAATATTGTCATTGCAGTAAAGGTTTCATTATAATTAAACCTAGTTGTTATACCCTGGGGGAAATGAAAGGATTTCTGTGGTTATATAGGTACATTTGTCTTGTCTCCCTGTGGTTTTGACCATAAGAACGAGGAGTCAAGAATCGTAATAGTTCACTAAAATATTTTCTGTCCTAGATGTGCATGAATCATATAATTGTTTGCCTAATGAAGCTCTTCAGAATAACTAGAAGAAATGAAATGCATTAAGGAGTCTAACAGGAGAACAGGCCGTAGTGCCAAATTACTTTGAATTTTTATGATTGTTCTCAAGTAGGGAGTAAAGTGGGAGGATGAGAAGACAATTCTCCAGTTCAATTTCTACCTCTTCACTCATTTCATGTTATAAATAAGTGGTTTGTAGGACTGCTTTCAGCTTATTCTCCCGTCCTGCCAGATGGACGCTGTTCTGTTGCCTTTAAATTTCACGCTTCCCTCCATCTCATGCACTTCGAGCAGAACGTGAGCCAAAAAAACACTGGGTCTTCTTTTTCTGACTACTTTTAAAAAACACTTCTGAGAAAATAACACACTTAGTTAAAATTTATAATATGAAATTGCTGCTGCTACCCACAATTTTTTTCTAAGCCTCTCACAGGGTAAAGAATAAGGAGTCCACACTCTAAGACTTTTAGAAGTGTGCCTTCTGCTTGATGTGTTTTTATTTTGTCTGCACTGAAGGGATGAGCCTTTCTGCAGAAGCAACCCCCTAAAAACGTTTATTGTCCCCCTGGTGTGCAGGGGGGCTGTTTGCACCAGGCGACAGCAGCACAGATATATTAGTAAGGGTTCATCTTGGGCTAAATTCTGGGAAAGCCACAGGAGAACAAGCCCTCCATTTAACTGGCATTTTTGTGTCTACAAGGGTGGTTGTGTTGCTAAAACCCGGGCAGGGTAAGTATCCCCTGGGTTCAGAGGGCCGTGGTGTTAACCGATCTGCTGCCGGATTCATAAAGGCTATCAGTGATTTACTGATTCTGTCGTGTCCCTCACCCCTTATCATGCACTGAGATGTGTTTCTATAGGTGTCTGTTGAAATCTTCCCTCTCAAGAGCTGCATTTCTGCCTGTGGACTATTCCCAGAAAATGGAGTGTAAATTATGTCAGGGACAAGAGACGCCAATGTTTATTTACCTACATAAACATTATTGTTTCATGCCTAAAGCATTTCTTTTTATATTTTTTCTTTTGTTAAAGCAATTTTCTTTCTTCTGGATTTGAAGAGAAATACAGTCTCATTTTCTCCCTTGGTGACTGAGATAAGAGTAAATAATTTCCTCCGCTGCACTTGTGCAGAAAGGGGAAAATGGGCAGAGAAACAGCCAGGTTATTTATAATAAGTGAGAATTAAAAGTAATTAGCGGAATGGCTAACAACTCAGAGGACTGGTAACAGAATCCTCTTCTCTTCTCTTCCAGGTGTCCAGATGCTGGGTAATGAACGTGTCATAAATACCTCTGTGGCGAGGTCACCGGTTTCAGTGGGGTTTGTGTAGAGAGTGGCAGGAAAGCACGGACGCAGGAGCATCGGTCACCGGGAGAACGTGTGGGGCTTCTGCCTGTCTCAGAGGGGTGAGGAACAGGTTGTGGTGGTGGGGTCCACACCAGCCACGTCACCAGGGGACCCTTTGCCAGGAGAGCCTGTCACCACGCAGCCTGGTGTTGGCTGTTGGTGGTAGCCATGCTGGGAGGACCTCATGGGCCAGAGCACTTCATGGAATTACCAAATTGCCAGTTGGAAGGGACCTCTCGAGATCATCCCGTCCAACACCCCTGCTAAAGCAGGGTTTCCCAGAGCACATCANAGTGTCGCTGCCCAGGGGACACCTGGATGGGTTTTAGGGTCCCTTTCCACCCAAACCATTCTATGCTTCTTTGCCTCATATTGCAATGTACAAATACAGCAGCAAAACTTCCCTGATGGGTTTACATGCTGGAAGCAGCCAACTGTGGCTTATTTTGTGCAGGAGATGTAAAATAGGTGACTGTACTGACTCTGGCCTCGTGCTGTATTTCTCACAGTCTGTTTCCATGCAGAAGTCGTGACTCAAAGGAAATGCCACTCTGGCTAACCTCAGTCCATCCCCTCCCTGACCCGTGGAGGATCCCAGGTGTGCCTTTTCTGTATGAAGACAAAGCTTCTCCCTGGCTTGCTTCAAACAAAGACAAAACCTTCATTTACCCAAAGGTCTGTATTAACATCATTAGGAGTTTAGCTTTTGTTTGGAGCCTTTTCTCTTGAAAAGAGCCAACAGCTCCGTCAGAGGGCCGTGTCATTCCAGTGCTAAAGAGAATTAATTCCTTTTGCTTTTTTATATATATGGAAAATATTATCTGCAGTTTTTTAGCACTACTCAGAGCTGTGACGAAAGCCTAACGTTTGGAGCTTAACAGTGTATACCTTCAAGTATTTCTAATTGAAAACCACAAGGCATTGTTTCCTCTTGGAGAGCTCTTTGGATTTAGGAAAGAATGTGACACGGAGATAATCTCACTTTTCCCATCATCATCCTTTCATTCTTCTTCACTCCCCCCCTCCCCAGACACAAGGTGACATATCCAAGTACTTGTCCTTCAACAGATTCTTCAGCAAGCAACAGAGCAGAAAGCCCTAATATCTATTCATTTGTAATCTGTCATTCTTAAAGTATTAAGGACAATTGACTTCACATGTCTCAGGTAATTAGAATAGTCATCCTTTGCTCCAGATTTTTAAAGTAAGTGTCTCAAACTCTTAATCAGTACATTTATTGATGTCTTTCAACATATCTGTTTCTTGTCAAGTGTGTGTTAGAGTTGAAAAAAAAAATCTTGCGTACGGAATTGTGCATAAGAATTATATTAAAATCCTTTTTCTATTGCTTTTGTAATCAAATAAAATATATTAGTGACAATGTGGTATTTTCCACATTCAGAGTAATCAATCTCTTTTTTTAATATGGAAAACTGCTTGAAAGCAAATTAATAAATATAAATGTCAGGAGTTACATTTACACAAATGTTTTAGTACTTGTTTTCCCAAGTTTATATTTCCACATCAAGCAATATTAACCATGATAACAGTTAATACCATTTTACAAGCTCTAAGGGGCTCATAAAAAAAAAAAAAGGTTGTTGGATTTCTTCAGCTGTTACTGATCTTGGCAAGAAAAAGCAGCCGTTCCTCACCTCAGAAACACGAGTCCTGACTTTGACCACTAACACGGATTTATGGGCTTTTTGTCAGCTACGAATATGGGAGATCTGCTGGGGCTGGTTGAGTGTCCCCGGTGTCCTCCTGGGGCAGGAGGACTCTCAAAAGACAGTGCTCTCCTGGTCTGGAAGATACATGTTTGTGAGAAGAGCAATCTTAAGGGCTGGCAGCTGGTGGGCGTTGCCATTGTTGGGTGGGCATTGCCGTTGTTCTTGCCTGGGTTGGAAATGGGCTTACCCACAAACATGGATTTGGGGACTTTCTGTCACATTACTCTTTTCAACTCTCCTATTCAAGGCATTTTTCTCCGGCATCTTTGAGCAGGGGTTACTCAAATCATAGAATCATAGAATTGCCTGGGTTGGAAAGGACCTTTCAGATCATCGAGTCCAACCATCAACCCACCACTGAAAAGAACCATCACTTAAAGTATCTCTGAGCACTGTGTCTGACCGTATTTCCAGTGCTGGACAGGAAAAACCCAGTATCTGGAGCAGTTTTTATTGGATTGAGGGCAGTGGGGAAGCAGTTCTGGGCAGTGGGTGGACATCTCTGTCCTTGCTGTAGTTTCCTCCTTTTAGCCAAGCCACACCAGTGGCAGGAGAGTGTTTCTACGGCGTAAAAATAACTGTGATTTTAATACATAGACAATTGGATTTTGGATTTTGAATTTTTCCTTCATTCATTTCACTGGCAGGAACTTACCTGCATCCCTCTGACTGCTCTGAAACTGTTTTATGTGGGTACCTAAACATGGCCACGGTGATCTCTTGCTGTGTTTACCACGGCTTTGAGTTCACAAGGAGTTGCTTCAGCCAAGCTGCAAATTCAGAATCTTCCCCCAGGAGAGGCTAATTGACCTTTGCTTTTGTGGTTTATGGTGTCACCAAACCCCTCGACACCATTCCGGGGCTGTATGGAATGGGTCTGTTCTCATTCTAGCTGTTGACTTGGCAGTGATACAACATCTATCTACACTTCTTGAGAGGACACTTCCTGATCCAGTTGCCATGGTGAATACTGTATCAACTTGAGACATTGTGACTCCATGGAAAAGTAACATTTTTGTAAATTTTATGTTGATTTTGGCGTTCTGAAAAATATAGCACTTTATCAAGGGGGAAAATATTGATACTGGCTCTGTTTAAACTTTTATTCCAGGACTGGGACAAAAAGAAACTGGGTTTCATAAAAGCGACTGGAGGAATATGATTGTTTATTAAAAGCCATGAACTATATCTAGGTTTTCTGTTAAGTTATAAATCATGGGATTATTTTTTTTAAGCTAAGGTTGCTCAGACTGAATCTCGCTTTCTTCAGTTACACAGCCACAAAAGTGTGTTATCCCACGCACCACGTTTTGCCGGAGTTCAGATGGATATTGCCATGAATCCAAGAACTAGAAACGAGCCAAAGTGGAAGCTGGGGATAGAATCAGGGCTTAGCTTTATCCCAGCCTGACTCTGTTGGCTTAAGAATAACAGCTCAAAGCTTTGGAGTGGGAACTCAGTCTCGGGTGGGAGCTTTTCCACAACCTGGTGTGGTGGGAGGTGTCCCTGCCCATGGCAGGGTTGGAACTGGATGGTCTTTGAGGTCCCTTCCAGCCTGAACCATTCTGTGATTCTATGATTCTATGAATTTAGGAAAGAGCTAGTATGGGAGTTGGAAACCTTCCTCCTTGGTTAGGGAACTGGATGAATTTCAAGGGAAAAGGGGGAATGTTCTTCCGTCCTGGTCCAGAGGACTCAGGTTCTCCTGAATGGAGCTGCCAAGGGGTAAAATTCTAGCCCAAGGTGGCAGAAAGCAATTGCCCTCCTGACTTCCCTCCTCAACCACTTTCGACTGGTGGGTACCTCTGGGAGAATGTAAAGCCACAAGTCTGAATCTGAGTTTCGTTGGGCCCAGAACTTGATTTTTAGGTTAAATTACAGGGCTGTCCCTCTGGCCAGCCGCAGGTGGTACGGCATGAACGAGCAGCTTTGTGGCATGTTACCGGTCGTGTTCTTGCTGGGGCAGCTCCAACTAGGATGTCTGGAAAGCACAAAGCGAACTGGAGCCTCAGCCACAAGAAATAACGAGTGGGTTTATGTGAACATTTTTATCTGCAGCACGGATTAATTGTTCTTCACTTCCTGACGGGAGAGGACGAGCAAGAGAGGAATGAGAGGGTGTTCTGGTGCTCTGAATAACCATTATAATAAATTAGCATGTGATGCAAATAGTGCATCAGAAGAAATAATAAAAAAAAAAATTAAAAAAAGAAGCTGTCTTGTAAAGCAGGACATAATTCTGCGACATGTCTACTGTCTCCGGATAAAGGTTTGAATGGTTTTCCCAAGAAGAAGCTTTATGCAAATGCACACTGTCATGTGAATCAGATTAAGGGAAGAAAGACTATTTATACATGAAATCCAAACATGCTTACCAGACCTGTTGACAGGGGGA
>VXBW01005991.1:0-55592 GCA_013400375.1 Thinocorus orbignyianus
AAAGTCTCATTAAACGCAGTTCGGGGAACCAGCAACAGTCAACGCAGAAACAAAACAGTAACGCAGTCGAGTTCAGAACACTTCTGGTTTGAATTCACAGTAAGAGCAGAGAGAGACCGAGGCGTCAAGAAACGAACAAGAGGAAAGAAAGCACAAGGCTGGGACTGAATTTACAGTCGGGTGGGTCCAAAACGTTGGACGAAGGATCTAATGCAGAGGTCCTACATACAGACACGGCCTGCAGCTCACCCAGTGGTGGAGAGCTCTGCCTGCTCCTCCGCGGGGCTTTTATTGCTGGTGAAATCAGACAGCAGGCTTGCTCGGGGGTCCCAGCTGGCCCAACCTGACATTCTCCCATAGGGGAGCTGGATTTTGGGGGGATACCTATTGATCTGCTGGAGAGCAGACGCAGAAGACAGGCAACTAAGCAACGTGCATCGATTTAGGAAGAGGAAACCCTCACAAGCGTACTGCCTGGTGCAAGGCAAAGACCAAGAGGAGTTCCTCTTGGCTCACAGCGTTTACCAGGTCCGAGTGAGTGCAAACAAAGACACCTTGGAGGAGCTCCAGCCCAGGGCTGGGCTCTGCGGGGACACCGCTGCATGGAGAGGGACTGCATAGACACATTGGCCGGTTGTGCAGCATTTTTTTGCACCGGTGGTGGAACGCTTCTGCACCGGTGGTGGAGCCCTGCCTGCGCATGTTTTGCTTCCTTTGGCCACTGGAAGGGAATCCATGTGAAACCCATTGGGGAAAGGGGACCTTCTTCTCTGAGAGGCTCCTAGGACAGTTTGGCTTTCAGGAACAGCAGAGCCAGTGCCATGGTCTCCCACTGGTGTCTGGCTATCACCAAACATGACTCTGTGATCTCAGATACCCCAGGGGACCCAGTGGCTCCCATGTGGGTGAGCTAATGGAGAAGACCTGTTGCAGGGATCCTGTAACAGTCATGGGATGGGCACCAGAGGGGGATGGACCACACCTCCTGGCGACCCAGACTGGTGGCCTGCTTGATATGGGCAGCTTCAGACTCTCTGGGTGAACGGGGATCACCAAGCTCAAACTGTTGATGCTCATTTGGAGCCAGACTGGGCCTCACATCCCTTTCCAAAGAAGGAGACCCCAGGGCTGGAGCTATGAAGGTATTCAAGGGAACATTGGCTTGCCTGCGGGTATCAGAGTTGGGAATAGTCCCTTTAAATTTTCTCTAGAAAAAACCTATTGCTTTGAGACAGAAAGCAAAGACTTTCTGCCTGAGAAAACAGATCTGTAAAACAGCCGTGAAAAGACAACCCCGTGTGTTAGAGGTTGACCCTGGCTCCAGACCTGACACGATCCTCTTCATTAGGAGAACCAGGGAGGAGGCTTATCCTGGAAATGCAGAGGCTCGTTTCTGGTGTTTCTGGCAGTTCCACTGCCAGCATGGACCATCCTATTGGGAACCCAACATCTGTAAACAGTTGAATGTGATCCCAACCCTGAAATACACTAGCAACCAGTTGACATGGGTACTGCATTCCTAAAGAGACCAGAGATACTTATACACCCCTCACACCCCTGTCTTTCCAGTGGGTGGAAGAACCAGGAAAACCCCAGAGCTGGCTGGATGTGCTGTTGTGATGGTGTGAAGCCCCAGGCAGTCATCTCAAGTGATTGTAAGTCATGGGGTTGTCCTTCACCAAGAAGCAAGATTGCTCTTGGAGGTAAAGCAGGGCTGATATAGCTGACATGGGAATGACAGAGAGAAGAGGTGAGGACCAGTAGACTAGAAATCTCCTCTGGGAGCAGAGCTGGGACACATCACTCTCAGTGGGGGCTTTGGGCTTCATCTCCAGCTTGGTCAGATGTATCTGTGAGAGTACTGGGAGAGGCACTGACTGCTCCTGGAACCATGGGGGTGGTAATGATCTAAAAGGAGGCAGAGGAGTCTGGAGAGCTGGGGCAGAAGAGAAGTGGGACAGAGGTAACATGATGAGCAGATCTTTAGCAAGGGGTCTTGATGAAAAGTAACTCTACAAAGTAGCTTTCAAGGTGTAGGCTGAAGGGTTGGATCAGAATAACAGCAAGTTGGACCTGCTGTTATTGAGGGCAGCAGGGGGCTGTCACTGCACATCAGCAGGTTTTCATGGTCTTGGTAGGAAAGGAACAGAGAAGGCTTAGCACAGCTGGAGAACAGAGGGATGGTGAAGGAGTGTCATGTGCTTAAGGCCCATACCCACCCAAGCACTCATGGGGGAGTACAGATCTGCCACTGGCCCGTGCTCCACTTGACAAGGTTGGAACCAGGTTCAGGAGCCTTTGTGGAGCTAAGGTGGGCAGAGAGGCCTTCAGCACCCCAAGCAGGAAAAGTAAAGACGATGGTGTCTTCACCTCAGAAGATGGTAAGGGGGGTGCTGAGGGTGCCCTGTGGTGAGCTGGGGAGAAGACAGCAAAGGGGCAGCTAGTAGGACCACCAGCTCTCAGGATACATATTTTTCCTGGCCAGTTCACATTGAGCCACAACAAGCCCTTGAATGGGCTCTGTAGCAAAGTCTGCTGCTAAAGGAGAAGAGACCTGTGGCCCTGAAGATATGTATAATGGCTTGACATAGAATCACAGAACGGTTAGAGTTGGAAGGGACCTTAAAGATCATTGAGTTCCAACGCCCCTGCCATGGGCAGGGACACCTCCCACTACAAGCAGGTTGCTCAAAGCCCCATCCAGCCTGGCCTTGAACACTTCCAGGGATGGGGCATCCACAGCTTCTCTGGGCAACCAGTTCCAGTGCCTCACCACCCTCACAGTTAAGAGTTTCTTTCTATTACCTAATCTAAATTTCCCCTCTTCCAATTTAAACCCCTTACCCCTTGTCCTGTCACTACACTTCCTGACAAAGAGTGCCTCTCCTTGTCATGAGAGACATGCATCCTCTCTTCTCCCCGAGAAAAAAAGAGGAGTTGCATCCGTCCACTCTGCCTCCTGGAAACAGTCTTTGTTCCACACTGTCCTTGGCAATGCATGGAGCTAATTGGCATGGACATGGTATAACAAACTGGGGACAATCAACTCACCCAGGAACTCCTTTCTATCCTGTCCTCTGTAGCACAGGAAAGGCCTCTCATGACTTTGCAAACATTCCGAGGTTGAACATGGGGAAATCCAAGCTCCCTCCTGTCCCCTGGTAGCTCTCGTTCCTTCTTTCCAGTCCACACTGGCCTTATGCATCCCCAGGAAAGCTGGGAGGCAGCTCCAAGCATGCAGCCCTCCAGAGATCTTTGGTCATATTGCTTCTGACTGTCTTGAGCAAGCTATAAAGTGATGCTTTGAGGGACAGGAGTGGGGTGGGTTGGTCCTTTCCATGGGCAGAGATCATGGGCAGCAGGGCTGAAGGGGGACACTGCTGAAAACCACTGTCTGCAAGGGCTTTTTTTGGGGACACAAGGATGGGCTGAGAGGACTGCAGCCTTAACCAGGGGACAATTGCAAATCCTGGCTCAGGATGACAGCAAGCATTGAAGCAGGACAGAGTGACAGCAGGCTACTCCATAAGAGCCAGTTCCAAGTGGATTGCCTTCCTGAGAGGTGCTGACACCCCCCCACACCCCCATTTCCACTGCAGCCAGCAAAAGCTCAGGGGGTGCTGAGCATTCTCTGGGTAGCACTCAGCTCTCGAATGCAGCATCAGCTGCTACTATTGATCCAGCTTACCGATATAGAAGCCACAGAGCTTTCTTGTCTCTTCATTTAATTGTTGTATGTACAAAGCTGGGCTGTTATTTACATCCAAGTACACTTGTCTCCGTATAACGTAGCAGCATAAGAGCAACAATTAGATTCCTATTTTGAGTGTGGAAACCCGGAGGTGATCTCCCTTTGGCGTGACGACAGCGACAGCAAGAACAGTGCAGCCGGCTGCCATGAGACAGTGGCAGAAGCTAAGTGGGACTGTGTGAAACACAACAACGCATGATGGTTGTGGTGTTCACACCCAGGGTGAGACAGGAGTGCTGACAGCATGAGAGGAACTAGCCCAGCCAGGTCGGCATCTTACAGCAACAGCTACCAACCCTGAAATGATGGTGGAACAAAGCAACCCCTCTTGCAGCAAGTGGTAAGAGGGGCTGCTTAGATCTTCCCCGGCACCAGGATAGCCTGCTTAGACCAGATCATCAATGATGGAAATTACTGAAGTTGATCAGTGTCCTCTGCTCATATAATGGCAATATGGACATGCCTGGAGCATGACTCTGTTGCCTGCACGTGAGTGATGTGCCACTAGAGATGCTCCAGGTCTTCCCACTACTGGCCTGGCTCTCCCATAGGTCTTGGATCATACTGGCCAGCCACCTGTATCAGGTATCCCAGAGCATCTCTAATGTCCCTGGACCCCACGTGGGGGCAACTGACCTGAGATCTTTGTCACCACAGCTTTTGCTGTTGGCCAATAACAAATTGTAGATGACTTGTTGTTTCAGTGGAGAGACTAACCATGTGCAAGATTTTGAGGGCATACTTGGAGAATTACACGTGAGCCACTATGTCACGCTGAATCCTATCAACTTTAGAGCTGGCTGGGCAAAAGAGGGGGAGACACCTGGGTTATAGTCAAACCCAATATCTGAGGTGCGTTTCATGGGTCAGAAACATTTTATCAGCCCTGCCTGAGCCTCCAAGATACAAGATGTCAACTTCCTTGGCTCTTTCCAGGATATGTCATCAAAATGTCTGGTACCCTTTGGTTATCTTGCTCCAAGGCTAAGACCCCAGGGCCTCAACATACATCAAGCTTATGACAGGAAATTTCATCCAGTCAGCGTGTAAAAGTGTTAAGGTCTGGAAAGAGCTAGGTGAGCTCCCATTTGTACCAGATCTGAGCACAAACAACAGGAAGCCACATGTCCCACCATCATTTTGCACCATCTCTGCTAAGCAAAGGGTAGTCACCTCTGAGAGAGGCTGGTTACCAGCATGTGGCCACACAGTGCTAGCACATGGGAGAGGATATGATGGGAAGCCGTGCATCCAGTTGTGGGGAGGATTCTTGAAGAGCAGGAACACTTCATGGCAGTTTGGCCAGGGCACTTGCCAAAACATCTGTATTTTATGTCACCATAGCATAAGGAGGTGGTTTCTGCAGGACCGTTGAGTGCTTGGGGGATGCTGGATTAATCCCAAGAGGCAGAAAACCATCATCAACAGCACAGTGTCTGTGAGGCTCTCTGTCATCCAGGGAATGGCCACAGTTGAGGTTGCTCAGATCTGGATTGAAACTCTAGATCAAAGTGATGCAGTGAAGAAGAAAGTGAAGGGAGTGTGCCTTTCCTCCTCAAAGATGAAATATCTCTCCTTGCCACTTCTGCTCCATCCAAGGAGCTCTGCAGTCCTGGATGGATGCACTGTAAGGCTATTGAGTCCCTGGGTAGTCCAGCACCCTCCAGCAGTCAGACAAACCCGTATGCCTCCAGGCTTCACTGGGTCCATCAATACACACTCATTTCTGTCACCACTGCAAAAAAGGTCTAGGAAAATGATGATGGAGCACACCTGACTTGCTGGAGGGCTTGGCTAATTGCTGCTGACCAGATCCAGGTATGTGGGAAGCTTCTCCTGCCTGTGGATTAGCAAGGAGCTCTGTTGAGAAAGTGTCCCACAGGCTGATGTCAGTGTCCATTCCTCTGAAGTGCTAACACAGCGGAGAACAGCAGTGTACACTTCCTCAACAGCAGATCCTAGAAACTCAGTCACTCTGGGCGTTCTTGAGCCACTGATTGAAATGCTGGTTTCTGTGATGGCTAGTGGGAAACCAGCCTCAGTGTCAGTGGGGCCAGGAGCAGCAAGGGTGGAAATGCCCTTCCAGATTATTGCACCCATCTTGTGATGAGAGCACTTGCTGTTGGGCTTGCTTTTCACGTGGTGGCCTCAAAAAAGCACACAACCAACGGAAACTGAGCCTCTTGCAATTTTCTATGCTTTGCCTTTTTGCCCAAGGACTGCAAAGCCCTTCACAAGCACAGATGTCTCACGACTGCTTTGGGAAGGAAGACAGCACAGGTTTATCTGATGTGGAAAAAGAGGCACAGAAAGACAAGGTGACACAAGACACCAAATCTCCAACCCTGACATTGCAGGATGTTTGACTCCATATGAAACGGAGGAAGCTCTAGGGTTTGCCCAGCCAAGTGTAAATTTGTGCAGCACATGTGGGTATCTCCCTTGGCATGGCAAAGTCCGCTGCTGGGTGGCACTGGCAGGCAGCTGTACTCCTTCCTTGATGGGGTGCATGGGCTGATACCCAAGAGCACTGGAGTGTCTGCAGTACTCTTAGTGGGACTCCTCTCCACACCCTTCAGCGACCATACTTGACCTAGCCCTCCCTTTCTGTGGCTGGTCCTGGGAGGGGGACTTAGTCTGAACTGCTCTGATGTTTTCCAGGCTGATGTATTGTATCTTCCTCCAGCTCCAAAGACACAGGCAGAAGTGGTGGGAAAAGCCAGGTGCCCTCAACTAGGGTCTCATCACACATCTCCATTTTCTGTAGTTCTAGGTATTGCTGCCAGGCACCAACAAACAGTTCTTGCCCAGTAATACTGTCTGTTGACCTTGGCTGGAGGTCGGTGGGTCTAACTGGAGTCTCCTCTCTCCTACTTAACATCTTTCCTCAGTCTGAAGCTCACCACAACATTTGATCCCAACTTGAAGGTCAGGCCTGGTGAGGGTGTAGCTTCTGGAGAGGTGAACATGGAATGTGAGTATCTTCAGGACTGGAAGGTCTTCAGCCCCTTAACACCCTGAGGTTCTTTGTGGGCATGCGGATGAAATGCGATCCAGCCAGTCTCTCCCTGGAGTCACAGACATTCCAGTGCTTATTCTAGCTGCTCCCTAGGACAAAGAGCCAAAATTCCCACTTGCGTTGATTCTTTGGCCACTGCCCAGTCAGAGAAAACTCCACTTTGCAATGTTTTTCACTCTTTGCTATGGACTACAGTAAAAAAAGTGTCCATGAAAGGGACAGCCGAACCCACTTTGCCCTTCTTTTAAAGCTGAATGCTGTTTTTTGATAACTGCACTGTTCTCAGTGACTGTGCATATAGGATGTAGTTATTATTCTGCCAGGGCATAAGCACTTGCGTGATCTTAAGCATCTTCCATTCTTACAATTGCTTTCATGCTCAGAGTTAGTTGCTGAATATTTTCTTAAGCCAGGCCTTTGTTATCACTGTCCCTGGAATGTGTGATGCCACATGGGATCGCTGTGGGTGCTGTTTGAAAGGGCTGTGCTGAAGGCTAATGCTCGCCCTGTTGCAACGTAGTGGTAATGCTGATATGTGCTCACTGCAACTCCTGAGTGAGACTCAGATACCATTTTTTTAAGTAGACCCTGGACCAAGAGAGTGCACTGAAGCATCACTCATTTGGAAAAGGGGTAGCATGATTGCCCATTGTTGGGACAAATTGCTAAATCTTCAGTTTGCATAAACATCCCACAGGCTTGGAGGCTTCCCCAAACCTTGATTCCATTGACTTTGGGAAGTAAGAGGGCTCTCGGGAAGGGAAGCTAGCTTGGATTTCCAAGTTTATTTCTTGTGTAGCCAGCTTGAGTATATGGTAAGAATAGAGGGATCGAGGCAGAGGTGGGAGGATATTTCTGCTCCCAGGGTTGGTCAAAACCCAGGAGAGAAGTGGAACTGCAGGAGGAAACCACAATGAAAACACGGCATATGTCAAGCTCTGCTGAGCCTCCTTATTGGCTTATGTTACCAGCACAGGCTCATCCTGCTCCTCAAGGATGTCCTAACCTCTTGCAACCATGGCAGACATGGGCTGGCAAGAAGGAGTCATCTGGTAGAGATATGTCTGGTTTCACTGAAATCAGTGGCCAATCTCCCACTGACTTCACTAAGACCACCGTCTAGACAGGATACTTGATGCAGAACAGGGAGTTTGCTCATGATCCCGAGAGCTTTGCTCCATTAGCCAATGTGGCTAAAAATGCTCTGAAAAAAAACCACCTGCCATTTTGAACTGTTTTGCTGCACATAAATGCTTGGAAAACCAAAGAAAACAAATAGAGCCCTCCAAAACAACCAACCAAAAGGGGGTGAATTGTAGGAGAGGGGATGGCAGCCTCTAGCAAAGTAACAGTCACAGCAGATTACAAAAGAGCCAATTGACCCTCACCAGCTTGACTAGGAAAAAACCCAACAGAGATGTCGCATTATCGATAGAAAAACAACGCACATCCAGTTATTTACCTACAGAGCACAGAATTATAGAGTAAGGGTGATGGAGCTTGGTGTGAGCAGACTCACACTGCTCCTACGGTAGCATATTATCCTTCGGAAGATCACTGGCTTGAGTAGGTAGTACATGCACAGCAATAAAAAACTTATGTTGTATTGTCTTGGTCCCACCTCAGATCTCGGTGGACTCTATTCGCTCTAGTCTGGAGGGAGTCCATTGTTTTTTCTCCTCGGTGTGTGGGGGGCTGGTGCCCTTTGTGTTCATCTCGTTTACCTTGTGCTCCAGAAGCTGATTCTTCTGGTACATCTCCACGTAGTTCAGTTGCAGCTGCTTCTGGTACTTGATGACTTTCTCCTTCTCTTCTTGCCATGTGTGCCGTTCCTCCTCAAAGTCCATCACCTGCTGCTCCCGCTGCTGCCTTTCCAGCTTCAGCTCTGTTTGGAGCCGCTCCACCTCCTTCCGCAGTGTGTTTACGCTGTCCTCGCTCTGCCGCTGCATCTTGGCTTCGTCACTCTCACAGGCCAGTGGGTCTCGCAGCTTCTCACCAAGATCCCCACCAAAAGGCCCTGGAGGTCCCATGCTGGCAAGTGTCCGCTTCAGGCCGGAGACCTCCAGCTCACAGTGGTTAAGTTTTTCCCTCAGCACCTGGACCTCGCTCATCTTCCGCTGTAGCTCACTCTCACAGATCTCCAGGTTGACACTCTTGGAGCTGTAGGAGTCCTTCAAGGTGAGGATCTGCTCCTCCTTCTCCCGTAAGAAGTTCTTACCTTCCTTGAGCTGTGTCCGCAGACCCACAATCTCGTTCAACTTCTGGGAGACATCTGCTTGGGAGTCCTTTAGCTGCTGCTTGAGCAGGGAGATCTCACCTGCCTTCTGGCACACCTGTAAGGAAAGCATCCATGAGGCAGGAGGAAGGCAGTGAGGAACCGCCACTGCTGCTTGTCCCCCTACACTGCCCATGAAATGTCTCCTTGGCCTTGCATTGGCAGGAGGCTCACATAATGGAGGGGACAGCCAGCAACATTATGTAAGGACTGAGCTCCAGCCTTCACTGGTACCCAGACCATTCCAAAGACATAGAGCTTGTCCCCACATTTGTGGGGGAGATTTGGTGTTTATTCCTGGCTCTCAGGGACCTGATGCTGTTCCCAGCTGGAGCTGACCAAACAGCTAAACTAAGTGCTGTGCTCCTCACCAGTGGTGAGCAGACACTGCTTCCCTCCCTTCATTCATCTTACCTAACCACAAGCCTGTGGTGCTTGACTCCAAACACTCTACTCTCACAATTAAGTATGACACTCCTTTGCACCTCTGTAGTTCACCAACGGTGATAGTTGTATGAATAATTGTGGGTATTGGAAGTGAACCATAAAAATGACCAAAACTTCATTTTCCCATGAACTCTGTGGTTTCCAGGTCTCTGCACTGGCAGATCTTATCCATCTTGTATGGATGATTGCAGAGGCATATAGTCCCTACCTATCCTGGCAGGAGTGTGGGCTGCGGAGTGGCACCAAGGAACCATCAGTGATCAGAGAGGACAGGCAAAATCAAAAATAGACTCAGTAGCCACCTCTGGATTTGGTATCCCATCCTCCTGAAGCTCCTGTCTCTTGTCACATATGAAATGCTTGGCCTTTCCTCCCTCCTGCTTTGTCCACATGGTCCCTTTCTGCTTCATTCCAGTTGGGTCAATGCTCCTCACACAAACTGTCCTCTCCACTGCCTTCATAGCAACCTCCACCCTTCTCTGCTATAGAGGACTTGCCTGGTGCATAACATTAAGCAATATCTTGAAGCTCAGCTATCAAGAGAGTCTGGTGCTGAAGAGCCAGGGGACGTCCCCAGTCATGTCTTACTGGTAGCAGCTTTCCCTGGAGCTGACAACCATGGTGGTTTCCCCTGCAGACCTAACTCTGTGAGTACCCACATCCACATCAGCAGTTGTCTGCAGCAGATGCAGAACTGTGTCATGCTGGTTTAGCTGTAGTTGGATGGGTGTAATTATTGCCTAGAACTGCACAATTTACTGAAAGTGCTCTCTGTGGTCTAGCGCTTCCCAAAAGGCAGAGAAATACATGCCGAATTTGCATGAATTTATGCCTTTATTTGGGTCCTAATGGAGATCTAGGAAATACAATCCATGGAGCCGGGAGAGCAAGTCAACAAATCAACAAATGTAGGTGCCTTCAGATTTTAAGTATCTTGGTCTGCAAGCTGAATCCCTGTCTTTACAACAGTATCACTGGGTAACTTTCAGATAGAACTATAGCAGTGCAGCAAATAATTGAAAGCTGATATGCAGTTTGACTGGTGCAAAATCAGGGAACTTTCCAGACCTAGCTTGTTGGAAGAAACAAAAGACCTGGTAAGAGCAACCAGCCAAAGGAGGCATCATGAGGGACAACACAGTCTGCTTGTTCTGGGATGCAACATGCAAAAGTTTTACAGCAAACCTCTAATAAGCTCTGATGAACATCTGCAAATAGCACATTTCAGAGCCTAATTAATCCCAGCTTCATTGACTTTTCATCAGGATTAGCAGAATAGGGTCTTCTTGATTCTAGACCTACATGTTGCCTCTGTGCTCTTAGTACATTTAAAGTTTCTAGCCAGTCCATGGAAGGATTAAAATTCTTCACATGATCAAGCTAAAAAAAAATATGTTAGTACTGGCTATACAAACAGACTTTGATAAACCGTTCTAAAAATAGAAACAGTAGAAAAAATATGTAAGACTGAAAAGGAGAACTAGAAAGAGGAATTTGCCTTTCAGCCTTTTAAGAGAAACTTATTAGCAACTGAAAACAGTGTGTTATAATGGAAAGCATGAGGTAGACTTGGCTATCGGTATAATTCTTAGCTCACTTACTTTATATCTTAAATAAAAAAGAAAATCAAATATTTGAAAAGCAGTTTTAAGGTTTGTCCAAACACAAATGTTAGAAGAATTTAATTAAAATATACTTAAACCCACTTTTGGTAGGCACAAATACCTGTACAGAAAGACCTGTACTTCGCTGAAACTGGATTCAAATGTCACGTGTTGGAGTGACCTGACTGGGAAGCCAAATTCTTAACCAGCATAGGAGGTATGCACAAAAATGTTATGCTCATTTTAGTTTTATTCAGAACTATAGGTTTGGGACTCAGACAAATGAAGACATAAGTAAAGTGTCTTCTGGTACATGGTGACCACCAATCTAAAGCCATTGTCTGTGGGGTCCATTTAGGGCAAATGGGATATGTTTTGGGGTATCTGACCCCTCAGTGAAAACCTCACTTAAGGTCTGTTACAACAAAGCTCTTACCTCCCACTTGGTCTCTTCAATCTTTGGGAGAAACTCAGCCTGTTCTTTCTTGAAAGCTACAAATTTCTTCTCCAGCTCCTCTCGTTGCTGGAGGAGTTGTCCCATATCATCTTGGAGTTTTTTTTTCTCTTGCTGGAGCTTGAAGATTTGGAGCTGCAAGGCTTGCTGAGCCCGCTGTGCCTTTTTGGACACCTGCTGCAATTTGTTGGCATAGTTTTGCCTCAAGTCCTCCATTTCCCTCTCCCAGATCTTCTGCTTCTCCTCGAATACTTGAAAGATGGCTGCCTCACTTTTGTCCAAGTTCCTTCGCATCTGGAGGACCTCCTGCTCCTTCTCCCACAGCCGGTCTTCCAGGTCTTGAATGATGTCATCTGTTGAAGGCGAGTGGAAAGGCATCGTTTCATTGAGATGGTTCAGTCTGTTGAACGAAGAGGTGCTCTTGCTTGAAGACCGCCCGCTGTCTGAGGTAGATATCCCGTTGTATCCCACAATGTTCTTGTCCACGTAGGTTGTACCGATGCGGTTGATGTGGCTCGTGGAGGCACTCATTGGACCCACGTGCTGGCTGTAGCCTGTCCCGTATGTGGGCAGGCTCGTTAACGAGTTACGGCCTGAATCTGAAAGACTCCCCACTTGGTTTGTAGTCCTGTTAAGGCTGCTCTTGTCGAGTCCACTTTTGGGTGCGGACGGGCTATTGCTGTTGGCATGGTTCAAGCTCTTTCTGTTCTCTGTCACCCCGTTGCTCTGTGGCGGGCAGAGGTTCTGCATGGAATGGAAGTTTTTAGGAACTACTGGTTTAAAGGCTGAGGGTCTAACTAAGGGCTCATTGCTCTGCAAAAGGAAAAAGGACCATGCATCAAACATAGCAGGAAGCTTGGTAACAACACACGAAAGAGATACATCAGCACAGGCTGGGGCTGATGGAGCTAAGATGTCTTGGACTACCTCCATATTTTTCAGCCTTATTACACGTGGGCCACTTGGGATTTAACATGAGGGACCTGTGGTCTCTCATAGGGCAATGTCTTTCCTCACCCCAACTGAAAAAAAACCCAGACTTGACTCACCCCAATTCTGCATGATTTTTCCCTAGAATATTCCACGGTTCTTCTTAGTGCTCTTTGCAAGAAGGAGGGATGCAACCTGCCTGCCAGATCTGATCAAAACAGCTCCTTGATTTTGGCAGATTACGTTTTGAAGGACTTTCAACGTTGAGGGTGCATTTCCCTTCTGGTGAAAACCAAATTGAACCCTTAGATTAGCAGCTGTTCTGTCACAGAAGCATCACATTTCCCTCCTGCCAGCAGTGATCACTCCCCTGTGTGGACATCGTGTCCTCGTCATGGTCAGAAGGGGATGGGTAAGAGCTATGACCCCAGCAGCAACACCAGGCAAGGAACATGCTGAAGCTGCTCTGCATTTGAACGATTGTGTTTCCTGTGGCTACAAGCAGTGCTGGAGGGAGAATAAACTGCAGCTGTAACGGATTTAGAAAGGATTTTACAACCTTGCACATTCCTCATCCATGAATGCACCTACAGAAGCAATATTATACTAAAAATGGGATTGAGTCTCCCCTTTTGCCAACTGGGCTTCAGGTGAAAATTAACCTAGGGAAAGCCATCTTTTATGAGCAAAGATATTTTGAAAATGCCTCCCAGGAGAAAGAGAACGAGCCCTGGTGACCAGGCAAGGTTGAAGACCAAAAACCTGGCACCTGGTATGCATATCTGAGACAGACTACAGGGGCCAGTGGATTAACAACCCAGGAGACAAGGCCACAAAATGCTGCAGAAATAATGCTGTACAAGGCAGTGTCCCCGGGACACAAATTATGGAAGTCACTGGAGCAGAGCAGAAGACTGTGTAAAGCACTACTAGCTCTGGGGCTCTGGTCCTCCAGGCATAGGAGGTGTTTGCTCCCTGAAGCTGATATGAACCTCGGGAACTGGGCTTGGATGGGTGACAGCGCTTACAGGGGTAGTTTTCAAGCCATGTCAACTTGCCCTCACAAGAGGGGATTTTGAATAGATGTTCATAGAGTCTTTGAAGCAACATCTTTTGGTGGAAGTGGTCTGTTGGAGATTGGCTATAAATGGTACAAAACATAAGAGTGGGACTCAGATGCCGGACCTACTGAAATGAGAGACAAATTCAGCTCCTTCCCCATCAGTTGGCTAGGAAGGCACAGCATCTTGGGTACATTGGAATAGCCAGTGACTTAAATACAGGCTTAAATGAGCTGGAAACTTTGCTGTGGAAGATGACGTGTCACGCTTAAGAACTAACATTCCCCTTTGCTCAACCCCCTGAAAGTAATAAGAATTGTATTATTTGTACATAGGAATGATGTTGTCAACAAAGTAACAATTAGACTACCTATCAGGATGGCACCATTACCCAAGGCTTTCTGATCTGCTTTTCTAGAGATGTGCCACAGCCATCATGCTGTTCCAGGAGGTGGGGATTCTCACCTGGTCTAGTTTGCCGGAGACTGGCAATATCTTTGGTGGGTTACTGGGTTCTCGATATTGGGGAGGAGGTGGCATGTTCTTCTCATTGTTGGTGGTCACATTCCCACAGATGTCCATCTTCACCTTTTCGTTCTTGCGCAGGTCGCCGTTGATGTAGAGAGAATTGGAGACCTTCTCCGTCTTGTATGTCTTCTCCTCGCCGGAGTAGCGGTTGGAGATCTCCCGCGTGGAATACCCATTGCGAGACCCTTCCATCTGCCGTCCACTGCTCTGTGTCCGGGTCCCCACGCTCTTCATGGCGAACTCTTGGTCATTGGCGACTCCGCTGCCCACACTCCCCATGGTGCGCTGGGAGATGGGTTGGGATGGCCGGTGAGCAAAAGTGTGGAACTTCTCCGAGCTGGGGTGGGTCGAGTCACTAAGAACAGGCAGCGTCTCTAGCGTGGCCATGGCAGCGCAGAGGTGAGGTGGAGGCACAGGTCAGTGGCACTGGGAGAAAGGAGAAAAAAGGAAAGGACTGTTAAGGAGATGCCTTTTATCTACCATACCCTTTGCAGATTGGCACTGTGCAGAGATGAGCAAATGTCTTGGCTGGGTGATGCAAGGACAGAGCTGTCACAGAATCACAGAATGATATGGAGTTGAAAGGGACCTCTGGAAATCATCTAGCTCAACACCCCTGCCAGAGCAGGTCCTCCTAGACCAGGTTACACACGAACTTGTCCAGGCGGGTTTTGAAGGTCTCCAGAGATGAAAACTCCATGACTTCTCTCTGGGCAGCCTGTTCCAGTGCTCTGCCACCCTCAAAGTGAAGAAGTTCCTCCTCATGTTTAGATGGAACTTCTTATGTACAAGTTTGTGCCCATTTCCTCTTGTCCTAAAAGACTGTCATCTCTCAATATATGGCATGGAGCAGACAATGGGGCTGTCCTCCTCTCTGAGACCCCTAGACCCTCTTGGAAGAGCAGTGTGCGCTGGTCCCCATAATCCCACTCATTGCTATGCAAAAGAGCTGCTCTTAAACCTCTCAGTCTAAGGGTGGGTGCTGCCAGGGAGGGAGTTGCATGAGTTTTAGTGGGCAGAGCTCTACAGCATTGGTTGGACACAACCATTTGCACTTCCCAAGCTTGAATTATTTCTGTCACGTTTCTCAGATTTGAACAAGTTTGTGTGGCTGTGGGTGGGATGGAAGCTTTCCAGCCCTGGTCCATCTGTAGGCTCATACTATTGCTGCCTCCAGCACATCCCTTCATTATGATTTGACAGAGCTTTCCATCTCTTCTGTGTTGTCCCATGGACTTGAGCTTTTAAAAAGATGCTTTTCTCCAGGTGTCATCCTAAATTTTATTTTAAATCTTTATTCCCCTACTCCATTTTATTCTTACCTAGGCTGTGCCTTGGATTGACCAAAACTAGGCCAGGAGAAGTGGATAATATGTAGATAATAGTTTTAAAAGTTGTCTTTGACCTGGTCAAAGACATTAAGATGAGTCCTCACAGGTCTGGATGCTCTTCCTGAGCCAGATCACCATCACAAACTCCAGTCCTTTAATTTAATCTCTGGTTTCATAGGCTCCCAGGCCTATTCACATCCATGTTTTGGAGAAATTCTACAAATATTGGAGGTTGAATTGGTGTCGAATTCATTATCAGCTGAGGAAGTCAAGGTTCAGAGCTACTGGTGCTAACACAGGTTTCACACAGGGCCAATTTATAACTTCCTGAAAGGCCTTTTGAAAGTCCCTTCTTGAAAGTTCCAGCTGAAAATCAAGCTGTTTCTGTGCTTTTGGACCCAGCAGTAATGGATCTGGTCTGCACTGCCCCACCAACTTGCTGAGGGTGACAAAGCCTCTGCAGTCATGTCAGCATGGACCAGGACTAGGGAAAAACAAACAAACAAACAAACAAAACCCCATGGATTTATTTCTCTCAATAGAATTTCTTTAGTTACATAAACCCATGGGTATTTCCTGATGGGTGTGCCCATAAAATACGAACACTGTGGAAGCTATTCCATGTTGAACTGAGCTGAAGCAGAAGATGGAGATCTTGCAGGGTGACTGCATTCCCCACCATTCCCATTTCCTCCACTTAGATGCTAACTTGATCTCCTGTAATGCAGTCAGCCCCACAAAGGTATAAAATCTTATTTAAGGAAATGAAAAAAAAACTTAGAACAAACTTATTTTTGTTGCCCCTGAATAATGGTGAATTTGAACCCACACAACCTAAAGATCTCATTACCTGAGGGAAGGGAGAAGATGCATTGAAAATTTTGTGTGACTGTGGTGAATCCAGGGGTCTCTGTATTTGGGGAGAGATGCTCACAGCTCATTTCAGTCACTGGTGCATGAGTGTCCAGATCTCTGGGGTGGTCTGTATGTCCACCCAGTGCCACTCAAGAAGGGCTTGGGTCTTCCTGGAGCCCCGCCTCATATCTGCCAGCCTGTGCAGGTGTCTCTGATACTTTCAGACTGAACACAGCTGAACCAAGCCTGGAGGAGCAGGGTCAGTGGCACATGGACAGCTGTAGATGCTTAGCTGACCAGTGTTCACCCAACCCTACTGAATTCAGTGGCTTGGTCTCCATGGGCCAGGAAGGCTGTGTTTGTTGTTTTTTGTTTCTTTTTGTCCCAGGAGCTCATGGTTCCAGGTTTCCCAGGATAAACCATCCTGGCAGCGTGGTAGTGTGGGGACTAAAGCAGAATTTAGAGGCAGTGGGAGGTCCATGTTTCACCCTGGATGAAAGGGGAATAATATGCCCTTTGGAGAGAGGTTCATTGATGAGGGGACTCAGGCAGAGTCAGCAGGTAGGGGAGATGGAAAAAAATGCCCATTTCAGTGGGATTTTCCCATTCTTGGAGTGGGGATGTTAAACCAGCCCTTCCGAAGTAAAGCAGGAGAGCTGGCTTTATTTCTCTGGAGAGTTAGTTTAGGTCTAGAGCTTATCTCCGATGTGGTGTCTCATGGCGTCATGCTATTTGCACTAATAATGGAATGGAAAAGTAAAATTAAAAAGGTTAAAGCAGGGTCTCTACTGCTCAACTTCGCTTTTATTAAATTGCATTTCTGGAGGCTTCTGCTGCGTGCACTGCCTATACCCTCCTCCATTTTTCAGTGTCCTGATCTTCTGCGAGAAACTACCCCGTCCAAAATATGGCCCAAGTGTCATGGGGCTTGTGGGCAGACCTGGAAAAATGCTACGCCAGAGGGAGAAGATGTGGAGCTGATACCTACAGCAAGCTGGCCGAGCTTCTCTGGAGCAGAGCAGGTAGGGAGGTGGTCACAGAAGGAAAAAGTGGTTTAAGGAGGTGCTCTGGTGAAAGCCACCATTCCAATTGAACTCCTGTTGAGGCATGAAGGAGCCTCTGTCGTCTGACACACACCAGATATGCCCTATCATGGACAGGGGGCAAGGCAGCTGTGAGGCTGAGGAGAACATGCCTGGTGGTGTAACCTTCTCCATCCCCTTGCACATCACCCCACTCACGGAGGGTCCCCAGGGGACTTGCCCCACTGAACCACCAACAATATGAAGTGATGAGTGTTGGGTGAACATTTTATAGTTGCTGCTAATGACCTTGCTGCAGCTTGCACCTTTGTCCCCCAGCAGAGATGTCTCCATGTCACACACTGGTTGAGGTCTAAAGGCTGAGCAGCAAATGGGTATCGCACAAGCATCACATGATGCAGTGTGGCATCTGCTACAATCAGAACACGTAACTGTTTATCAGTCATAAGTAACAAAGCCTCCACCAGCAGAGAGAGGTGTCCAGGTCTGGCCTCGCATCTGATGTGTGACATTTGGACATGTCTCTCTCCAGTGCACTAAGCAGGACTTAAAGGCTCATGAGCCCCTTGCACCCTAAGGCACTTTCCAAAGAACAACATGATAGACAGTTCCCAAATGCACAATGTCCAGGGATTAATCTGATCTAGGTGCACGCTGGGCACCTTGAGACTTGGTTGAGCTGCAGGGCAATGAGGGGGGATGGAGACTGCCCATCTGAAGCCACAGTCGACCCACAGTGCCTTTGGGTTTTATTAGTCAACGTAAGACTTTTTGTTGTGCTAATTTAGGAATAGCCTGCCTTTCAGTGACTTTGGGAGGCTGTGTCTTTTTGTTATGGGACACTAGCCACCACAGTGCTGGAAGGTCTCAGCGCCAGACAAGGGAAAGGCAGTGGCTGCATTGCCTCCACACAGTCCTTCCTGGCCCCATTCGGCTGGCTGAGGAGAAATCCAGGTTACCTTTTCCTCGCTGTGTAAATTCCACAGTGACATTTTCACATTTACATTGACTTTTTGAGGGCAGGATGAGGTCACTGGAAAGTTTGATACTTAAGAAAAACAAAACCAAAAAGCCAACACAACAATGAGCAGGGAAAGCAAGTGTCCTTAGCCTGGTGAGAGCCATAGCCTAGGCAGAGACTCTGAAATGGACCTTTTTCCATGTTGTTTTTTGTTGGGTTTTTTATGTCCTAAATGGGAACCAGCCAAGAAAATATTCTGGAAAAAAATAGTTATTAGCTTGTGTTTACTGTAAACCTGGGATCTGATAAACAGAGCATACGGACAAGTATTACACATATGTTATTAAGGAGACTCCAGAAGTGCCAATGGATCCCTGACAGCACAGCTTCATTTGCCAAAAAGGGCCACTTTTTTTGAGAGCAACAGCTCTTTCTTCCGTGTCTTGTGGCCAGCTCCAGTTCCCAGTCAGGCTTTATCTGACTCATTCCTGAGGTTAACTGTTAAATCAAGTTTCAGGCAGTTAGATAAGGAAAAATGCTGCCAGGCTTCAGTACAGAGCTGGAGGATCTTTTTTTTTTTCCTTCCAGGTTTGGAGAAATGTATGATTAAAAACTTCCCTGGAACATTTCTCCTCCTTAAATCTTATAACCAGCTCCCTCCCATGGGAACATGAACTGGGTTTACAGATGATTCCCAATGAGAGGAACAAGGATGCTGAGCCTGGCAGTCTATGAACACAAGGGGGCTGAGGGAAGCTGAACTAGCTCGCCTTTACGGGCATTTCCCTCCCAAGTCTTCTGTCCTTTAGAAGGAAAGAGACGTTACCTCTGAGCATAGCTGGACTTGGAAGAGAACCCTGAGCCACAGCAGAGGGGTGAAAGCAGCTTCCCCTGCCCCGTGGTGGTATGGAAAGGCTACAGACAGGCAGAAAAGCAAAGCAAGAGTTTTAAGCAACATGCCACCACTGCCCTTTCCAGATATTTTATCTTTCCAGAAGTTACATCCCATCTGCAGTAGTGCGGAAGCACCAGTACCACCTCACTCTTCATCTACACCAGGTTCTGAAGAAGACACCAGGTCCATCCCACCTCCCAGAAAGGACCAGCTGTACACAAATCACTCCCAGGTGATCTCCATCCATCACAGCAGCCACCACCTCCAGGCACCAACACTTAGCCTTTGCCGAACTTCAGTTCCTCAGAGCCATGTGGTTACAGCAGGAACCCAAGTGAAGGGACTTTGTGCAGACACAAAGGGGGAGAAGGGAACTCTCCCACAACAAGCACTGAGCTAATTTCCCACCTGAAAAGGGTTTCTTTGTCTACCTGGATTGATTTAAAGCACTTGTCCTGATAGGTATCTCGATGACAGCACCTTACCTAAGAAGGGTTTCGTGTCTTATTGGTACAGCCGGCCTCCTTTGTCTGGCTGGAGATACCAGGACTTCATGCAACTATGCAGCTTCCCAGCATTTCTGTATTGCACGACCTCCCCATCCTGTACAACCACGATGGTCCCTTGGCCTTTTCCGCAGCAGCCCTGCCTTGGAGACAGCAGTATTTTTGTCTGGTGCAGAAAATCTGGGGTGAGATTTCCTTTTCCCGAGCTGTGGTGGGTAAACTTTTCACAGCCACCTTTTATGAAGGTTTCCTTCCATGCCTGCAGTTCTGGGGGATCCCTAGATGCCACTGTAATTATAATAATCTGTAAAACAACTCCTGCGTCTTCACACTTGCTTTACCCAAATGAGTTAGCGAATGCCTTCCAGTTAGACGGAAGAAAAATTGCTTTCAGATAAGCAGCTGAATGGTTAACTAAGCCTAGATTATGAAGGCCTGGCTCTGTTTCTGCCTGAGTAGGTTAATTGTTAACACTCTAGTAACAAAGGCCTTTGGGAGACATACCTAGGCACCGTGCCATGTGAGAAGGAAATCAATCACTGGTCTCGAGCAGAGCAGGCTCCAGCAAACAGCCCGAAAGCAAGGCAGCGCCTTGGCACACACAGCATCCCAGGCATGTGGTCCTGGCAGGGCGGGCAGCAAAGGCATCTCAAGGTCAAAAATTGCACCCCCCACCAATTATGGTAACAGGTGTGCCCGTGACCTTCAACGGTCGGGTTTGTTTGCGTCTATTTTAATGAGCAAGCAATTACTGACACAATGAAAACATACGTCTTGTTGTCTGGGCGGGGAGGGGAATAAGACCTACACCTGCCATGTGTTTAGTGCTCTAGTGGTTTTCCAGTTTGTTGGCAGCAGTGCCAGAGAGCTGGTATGGCTAGAGGAAAGAAACCGTCACATCCTGGGGTGGTGGAGCCGGTTAGAAATGGAGTTGAAACAGGTGTAAAAAATTTTGCTGTGGTCCTTTTAGCTTCTTCTAGAAAGATATATGGAGAGGGAAGACCAGTAATGGGTTAACAGCAAGAAGACAGCAGACCCTGTAGGGAGCAAAACCACCTGTGCCCAGTGAAGCATTAACAAGCCCTGGAGAAAAACCGCCACCTACGTGAAAGACCTTCAGTCAGGCTGGGCCAATATATCCATAGGAGATGTTTGAGTCTGGATCTCAGCAATGTTGCTGAGACCCACAAGTTGTTGCTTGGGTTGGTATGGCCATCCTGTGTTCCCATGAGGCAGTTCTAGCAGCGATGGTGAGATGGGAGTCCACCTCCTACTCCCTTCCCAGGCTGGGGAGAGTGGACATGGGCACAGGGGAGGACTGCTGTAGTGCTGGAGAGGATCAGATAGAGCTGCCTCACTTCTATTTGCTCCCGTTTTGTTCTGCAAAATGTGCTGCTTGCCTCAGTTCTACTACTGTGTACCTCCAAGAAGATTTTTCTCTTTCTACCAGGTAGTTGCAAATACAACTTGCAGTCACATCCCTCTTCTCCAGGCTGAGCAAACAGCCCTCAGCCTCTCTGTGCACATCACATCCTCCAAAAAGATCATTCAGCTACTGCTTTGCCTCCTGTGTGTCATGGGCCATCATGAGTTACCTCCTTACAACCCAAACCTGGCTAGGAGCACCTCCACAAGGTTTGATTCAAGAGGCAGTGATACCACTGCTCCCCTCCCACCTGGATCCAGTGCATTGGCACCTCCTTTTCTTTTACACCATTCTCAAGTTGCCTTAGTTTGAAGAGGGGAACAGAATGAACTTTTCCTAACTCTCACAGACATTTTTTCCAGCCCTCAAGTAATTCTTGTGGCTCTTTTCTGCACCTCCTCCAACTCATTTTTCCCCCCTTCCAACATCCTGGCTTGGTGGTTGCCAGGTTTTCGTCCACTGCTGAAATACGGCATGAAAGCACTTGAATCTGTCTGTGAAATCATACAAATCTCAGGCTTTTCAGCCACAAGCTTTTTCCACCACCAAAATCCAGACGATGTCAGACGAACAACTTCCACTGCTTCCAAAGAACACAGACCTCTCTTTTCCCATTCATCCCTGCTGAAGGAAATAGAAGCTTTGTGATGGGGAGCTTTTCCCCTCATTCAGGACCAAAAAGAAAACTTGGGAAGGCGAGTTGGAGGGTAAAGGAGTGCCAGATTCTTGTAGCCATCTTCAGGTACCTCTTTGGCCATGGGATTGCTGTGTGTTTGCACATCTTGCATCCGTCTCTGCAAAGGCTTTACAATTACTGCAGGGCTAGAAAGAGGGGGACAAGCTCTCCAGCAGCACCTGAGCCATCAGTGCAAGGGCAGACTCCAAACTCCAGCAGGACTTTGCCCAGCGTCTCCTAGGGCACAGCTGAGCTGCGCTTTGAGCCTTGGCTCCTTTTGCACTATGAGGGGGTCTAAGGCTGTTGGACCAAGTCATTGCAAATCTGTGCTGTAAAACACACTCAGGCTGAAGAAGTCCCATTGCTACGTTTTAAGGAGGTTTTGAAAGAGGGTCCTGCAATGAGAAGGGAGATGGCACCAGTAGTGAATGCACCAGTCCTGCTTGAGGTATTAGATATTTGCTTTTGTTAATGCTAATGTTAATGTTAAGAAGTGCCATTCTCCAGTGGGATATGTCGATGCTGCTCCACTGTCCTGCATCTCTGCCCAGGGCTCGCAAGGAGGCATTGATGAGGAGCGGTGTGATACTTCAGCTCTGGCACTGGCTTTGCACGCAAAAATGAGTGGAAAGTTGTTTTTCCTCCCCACAACCCTGTGGTTTGAGAAAACCCTGCAGCTTTTCCCTCGGAGCCAGACAAATCCCCTGGGGAATGGCAAGTATCGTGGCCTGTAGCCATCTTTCCATTGAGTCCCTGCTGTAGGAGGGATTCCATCTGGATCTGATGCTAGTTGTCTCTCTCCATGGCCTGATCCAGCTCACAAATCTGACAGAAAGTCAACCCAAACCAGCAAGCGATTTGCTGCTGTGTTGGCAGCTTCCAGCCAGTGCACTGAGGTCTCGGCCAGGACCAAAGGGCCATTATCTGAGTAGAGGAACAGAGTGTGGGCAGCAGGAAACCCAACCAGAAAAGGGTATTGGAGACTTCAGCAAGGACCAGCCCCTGACTGTAGCCCGGTGTGCTTTGCAGAGACCTTTGTAACTTTGCCCCCCAAGGATTTGGTGCTTAGCTATAAGCAAGGCAGGCATGTATTCAGAAAGCAAAGCAACTCCAAAGCCACCCTAGATGCCTTCTCCTGGGAGCAACCTCCATGTGTCCTAAGGCTATTTCCTATCGTGTTCTGTCACAGGCATGCAACCGCAGAAATCCAGCCTGAAGCTCTGTTCTATGATCCCAGTTCACGAGTCCTGCTGAGGAACATCCAATTCAGGAAGATGGGGACCATCCGATTCCTCTATGACCCCCTGCTTTCCAACACCTTCTGTCCCAGTATCTGAGAGCACTGAGAGTACACAGAGGGACCTGCAGCATCCGCAGGATAACTGGGCCCAGTTAAAAGCCACCAGCCCCCCCAGAACATGGCTCATTCTAAGATGTGAGGACCGTGCTTTGCTTTTTTCTCCTGTAAATGCAGCAGCATTGGGTGGGAGTGACAGTATTCAGGGCAGGGAGGTCCCCTTTTCAGGGGCTGCACTTTCTTGGGCTGCTGTGGGAAATAAAAGCAAGCAGCTTAGAAACATTTCCTTTTCCTTTCCGCCTGCTAATGAGATAATTACAGCCTTTTGTATTCTGGGAAACTACTTTCTCATTACGGGGCTGCATCAGCTATTTACATAATAAGCCTGAAACAAAAGAGACGAGATGAAAAGACCCAGGCCTTTCTTCTGGGAGAGATGTTGCGCTGCTGAGGGAGAGCCTGTGGGATGATGGCTTTCTCCATCCCTGAGGTCCTTCTGTCAAGGTCTGGGCCAGGTGGCAGCACTTGGTCCAGGATGTCCCCAGCATGGGATGCTCCTTGCTCTCAGCTGCAAAGCTCCCTAGGTCCCCAGAATGAGCACAACACACTCTCACAAACCACCTGCCATCATTCCCATTTCTGGAGGATTTGGGAAGGATGGCTTTGGATTGGGACCCTGTGTGTAAGTAGCAGGGAGCGTCATGTCAGCTCTGCCCTGATGTGGTCAGTATATGAGGGACTCACAGTGATGCCTTGGGATGAGTCCCACCACCTGAGGATATGTTGGGTACCAAACTGGCCCATCCTGTGTCCCATTTCCCATGTACCAGTTTCCCCATGCTCCCAGCTGTGGCTAAGGGACCTTTCCCATCCCATGTTCCATATCCCCCTGTTTGTCCATGGGACACTTTGGGTACCAGATTGCCCCATCCCATGTCCCACACCCCAGTTCCTTTTTCCCTGAGCTGGACACGTTGGATACCAGCCTGTCTCATCCCACATGCCACGTCCCATTTCCCTGTTCTCTCAGCTGGCCAGTGGACACAGTGGGTACCAACCTGTTCCATCCCAGTTCCCTGCCCCACAGCTGGCTAGTTGACACTGGGTACCAACCTGCCCGAACGGCATCACAGTGCCCTCTCCCCCCCAGCTGGCCAAGGGACACTCTGTGTACCAAACTGTCCCTGCCAGCCTGCTAACCCTCCACCTCCCTTCCTCAATAAAGGTCTCATTGTTCTCCCCTGACAAAGCCTGAATAGTGCAGCTTGCTCCACCTTCCTCCAGCTAATCCTCATGGTTTGCTATCAGTTTTCCTTCTTGGTTGGTCCCTATGTTTAAGGGACACGCTCCACTGCCACCCCTCCCTGTCCTTGTTTCCCAGGAAGTAGCAGGAGGGGAAATCTTGGTGAAGCACAGCCGAAACCTCCACCATGGAGCACGTGGCCTTGGCTCCATGCTCTCCTGCCTGTCCTCCTTCCCTCTCCACTCTCCCTCTCCAGGGGTGCTCCTGGGATGGACACCCCACCACATATGTGCTATACCTGAGCTGTACCTCTGTCACACGCAGTGACGTGAGTCCCTGTCTGCACTCACTGTGCTTTGCTGCAGCATCTGCGCTCCTCTCCGGGAGTGATGATGGTGAGAATGATGAAGAGCTGGGTCCACACTTGTGGTCCATGCCGCTGGCCTAGAGCCTCTCTCTGCAAGCACGAGGCCAACAGTTACATGGAAACCCCTTATCGACAGCAACAACATCAGTAAATCAATCTGGGCATTACTACTGCTCATCCAGAAGAGCTGCTCCGCTTGTCCCAAGCCCAATCTCACCACACCTCCTCATCTCAGGGCATTACCAGTTTTAACCCACATTATTTTCTGGATGCAAAAGAGCAGACAAAGGTGTGGAATAAAAGGTCAAGCAGGCTGCACCAGTCTTGAGCTGCTCTAATAAGAGAAGAAATAAAAATTGCTTTGGAGGCTGCAGCAAGGTTGGCAAAGCCCCAGAGAAAGCTTGGCAGGTGATGTGGAGATGTAATGTGGTGCTCTGATTTGTTTGGGTTCCCAGGGAAGGTTTGCCGTTTCCATCCTTGGAGGTTTTCAAGCCCTGAATAGACCAAGCAGGATCTGGCCTCATAGCTGAGCCTGCCTTGAATGGCAAAGTGGCCTAGAGACCTCCAAGGGTTTTTCCACCATGAATTATCCTGCCATGTCTGTCCACTGGCAGTGCCTTGGCTGGGGCAATGGGGCTGTGATTGTTGGCACAGTCCTCAGGGACATTTTCCCCCCTTTCCCAGGCTGCTATCAGAGCCCTGGGTTTGGGTCCAGGCTGGCATCCTCCAGGACGCACCCTGGGCAGATGTGAAAGATTGTCCATTACATGGTATGTCTGTCCTCATCATCCCAAGGAGTGCCAATGGGACAGGATGATTTCAAGCTCAGTCCAAACTCCCAGCCCAAATCATATGTGTCCATCATGTGTCCATACCTTGTGGCAGCCCATGGAAGATACTCAGCACTGGCTGTGGGCTGTTCATTGCCTTCTGTCTAGACCCAATCACGGTTGTTGCCCAGAAAACATCAGCTTTGGTGGCACAAAGAAATATCCCTGAAATCACTTGGAAAGGACAGTTTGATGAAGCAGCCTCATTGCTGGCTGTGGGACTAAGGGTCTGGGATGCTCCATGCTGCAGCACCTGAAGACCACCTGAAGTCAACCCAGCCCTATGTGCCTCAGTTTCCCCTTATTAAGGGAATTTCTCCTTGGCAAATTGGCTGGAGATGAGCTGCTGCCACTTGAGCCCATAGTGCTGTGTGATGCAGATTACTGCAGTGGATGGTATGGGAGAGCTCCTGGCCCATTGCACCATACGGGCACTGTGCTGCTGTCCCCTGAAAGTCCCTCAGTGGGGAGCTACCATCCATTGCCTGGCTCCCCAGTGCCTGCCTGAGTATCCTCATCTGGTCCCACATCCCACCCCTTGGGGATCACAATGTGATCCCCTGCTACACACCTGCTCCTTGGCTGTGAATGCCTTGGGGTGGGAGCAGGAGGAACCCCCTTGTCACAAGAACGCACTCCTGCACAATTTAGACCCCTGCTCTGGCTTATGTGTTGCTGGGGGGGGCATGATCCTGCTGTTTGGGGTGAGCCATCAACCCCAGAGAGGTGCCAAGCAGCCAGCCCTGTGGCCCCTGCCTGGCTCTGCCGTTCCCAAACCTTGCCCCAGCCTCCATCCCAGCAAGGACAACGAGAGGGCTCACCAACAGCTCCCACGCCACTGTCCCAGCAGTGATTTATCATTAACTTACCCTGAGGAATTTCAAGGGCGCAGAGCCAGCCCGGGAAGTGCTCGCTCCTCCCCGGACATGGCTCTTGGATAAAGTCCCCACGGTGGTTTTCCCTCGCGATGGCTTGTCTCCACTGCCAGGGTTAGCGCTGCTAACCAGAGTGGTGCCCCAAAACCCACTGGGGTGCAAGGTAAATGCCAGCTGCTGGATGCCGGCTAGATCCAGGGTGAGTTTAAATTGTGTGTGTGTGGGGGGGGCGCAGAAATAGCAGCCCTCTCCACCCTGAGGAACCCACCTCTGTGTACCCCATCTCTGCTCTAACCCCCCCACGGTGTAAATGCAGCCCAGTGGGTACGTCCCACCCCAAGAAAGCACCTGCAACAGGTTCCACCAGCTCAGTCCTACACTAATCCACTGAAACCCCTCGTTCCCCTGCCTGGCCCCTTTCAGGGCTCAAACAAAGACACCCAGTGACAGGAGAGGAGGAAAGAGAGAAAAGGAAAGACCCCTCCCTCCAAAATCCAGCACCCACCAGGATTTACCTGGGCGGCCCAGGGGTGCGTCTTCCGACTCCTTGTCCTCCGCAGGTCTCCGCGTTCATCGTCTCCCTGCTTGATATCCCAGGAAAAACCCTAAAATAATACCTGCGGAGAGCAACCTGCTGCTGGGCTAGGGCCAAGGGCTGCACTTTGCTCGGTGTGATTGGCCGCCACTGGCCCGCGCAGGCGGGATCTTAACTCTTTCTTCTCATCGGGCTGGAGATGAGCCCCATGTCCTCAAACAGGGACTTCGGGGACCGACAGCTTGGTTTTGCTGCGTAAATAAAGGATTTTTGACTCTGATGACTTCTTTTTGCTCAAATAGGCATTTGAGTGTATGATGGTTTGGGATTTTTTCAAAAGGGATTTTTGAGGTCCAACAACTTTGTTTAGCTCAAATAGGGATATTTTGGGGTCCCCCAGATGCTTTTTTTTCAAAAAGAAATTTTGGGGCCTGACTGGTTTTGCTCAAAAAAGGAATTTTGGGATCTGATGGCTTATTTTTGCTCAAATGGGGGTTTTGAGAGCTGATGGCTTGATTATTATTTTTTTTTAATAGGAATTTTGGGATCTGACTTTGTGGTATGGAGTTTTTTTTGTGGTTATTTTTGTTTGTTTGTTTTTCAAGGGGGATTTTTTGGGGTCTGACAGCTTTTTTTTGCTCAAATAGAGATTTTGGGGCCCAACGGGTTGGTTTTGCTCAAACAGAAATTTTAGGGTCCGTTGGCTTATTTTTCCTCAAACCAGAATTTCGAGGTCCAACAGCTTAGATTTTTTCCAATGAGGATTTTGGGGTCTGTCAGTTTATTTTTGCTCAAATGGGGATTTGAGTGTCTGACAGCTTGCTTTTTTTTTCCCAATGGGGATTTTGGGGTCTGACATCTTGTTTTTGCTTAAATAGGGATTTTAGAATCTAATGACTTGTTTATGCTCAAATTGGGATTTTGGGATCCAGCCTCGGGGTTTTGCTCAGATGGGGATTTTGGGGTCTGATGGTTTTTCTTCAAATGAGGATTATAGGATCAAATGTCTTGGTTTTGTTCACATGAGGATTTTTGGGGTTCAATGTCTTGTTTTTTCTCAAATGGAGATTTTTGCGTCTGATGGTTAATTTTTGCTCAAATGAGGGCTTGGGGGTCTCGCTGCTTGTTTTTTTCAAATGGGAATTTTCAGGTCTGATGTCTTGTTTTTGCTCAGATAGGGAATTTTGGGGTGTGACTGCTTGTTTTTGCTCAAATGTTTATTTTGGATTCTTCCCAGCACAGGACCGCACTACTCAACTTCCCCATCCCAACTGGGATGCTTCCCAGCTGCATGGCTGAACCAAGAGCCCGTTCACTGCAGAGAGAGGGGTAGAGAGCACAAGTCCCACCTAGTAACTTTGAAACAGCCTCAGCTTTTCTTTTTGAGGTGATTTGCATTAATTGATATCCTAAATCACCCAAATCACACAAGAATCTGACACCCAGAAAGATCACATTTTCTTTATATGCCAACAGCAACCCATCTCAACCCAAAAATCCTTGGTAAAGTTGTTCACACATTTAACAACAACAACAATAAAAAAGTTATGGAGGAATTTGATCCTTCGGTAGCTCATCCGCACATTTTAGTACAGAGGAAATGTAATTTCCCCCCTGGTTATTGTAGGTGAGGAAGCAAGCATCAAAGGATCTATCTGTCATAGAATCATTTACGTTAGAAGAGGCCTTTAAGATCATCAACGCTGCATCTGTCCTTCCCTAACTTTGGCATTTTCCAGCTGTTTTCAGCCTGTTTGGAGAAATGGGCTGATGCCCATCACCCCACAGAAGCTGGACCAGGATCCTGCCCTCCCTCTTTTGCCATCATTAGTTGCCATCCAAACCCCCAATCTTTGAGGACAGAGCCCTGGTGATACAGAATGGTTCAGAGCTCCTTCTCCTCCCTCCCTGGCTGCCAGCGCTGCAGTGGGAGAGCAATCAGGCTTCCCATCAGGGGCCGGCTGGCCTCTGCACTTATATTGGATTATTTGCAGTCGTGAAGGGAGTGCAATGAGGGAAATAAAGCTACACAAAGCTGCTGTTAATTTAGACTTATTTTCTCAAGTGAATTTTCTATTGGCAGGATGTCTGAGTATCAAAGGAGTCGTTGGTCGCAGCCTCGCAAACATAGCATCATCATCGGTGGGCTAATAGCATCAAGAACAGTAAAATAGTAATAATGCTAACAATAATCAAATATGGGTTACATATTGCATTTAAACTACAGCAAAACACACTGCTGGGGTGCATGGGGAAGGTGTAAATGATTCCAGAATGGATTTCTGCAGAGATTTGATTTTGCCCTTTGACTTCAGAAGCAAAGAATTCCAAGAAACAGGCTGGTTTATACATTGCTAGAAGAGATTCCCAGCAGCAGGATTCATGGCACACACCTTAGAAACAGCCACATATATAGAAAGCCCTTTCCACCCCAGGGACGGCTCTTGCAATAACCCAGGCTGATTCAGGAGCTTCATCAGGGCATGGACCTTCAGCCTTGGTGAAGCTGCCCAAGAAGCCCTTGGCTGCAGGGCATGGAGGTGCAGCATCCCTCAGGCTTATCAGAACTTGCAGGAGGCAGGCAGTTTCCTGATGCTACAGCTGGTTAAGGCTGTGCTTGTTCGCTCTTTGGGAGTTGGGTTATGTCTTAGTGCTTCTCACAGATGAATAAATCATGATGGTAGAGACTTTGCAGAATGCTGGAAAGTAAGAGCTAACCCGTGCTCCTGGTGCTCTCAGGCAAGTCATAAACTTTTGAACCCTGAACTCCCATTTCTATCCCAGGTCTCCAGTCACTGAGACATAAACCTCTCTATTCATCAAGCTCATCTCCACCAAAGCCCCTCCACTACCACTGAGAGTCAACAGAGACACCCACCCCACCATTCATAGCCAGGACTACGTTGTGCAGGGGCTCCTGTGCAGCCAGATAAATCCAGGCCATTGTGTTTCCCTGTCCCCATGGGACAGAACCACCAAGACTTGGTCTCATATTTTCTGGGGGTTTTATTCATGGCTGTGCTGCTCTTTCTGGGGGCTGTGCACTCAGGCCCAATCAGCTGTGGTGCCTCGAGGCAGTGGTCCTCATTCCCTACCACGGCAGACTTCGGATGGAGAACCACAAGTCTAACAGTGGGTTCTTAATTGACATTTAAACTAGACAAGATCATCTGTTATCAACACAGCTTGCAAGAGATTTTATTTCCATGGCATGTTTGGCTGCACAGCACACCTTATGGGGACCCTGGTTGGCTCATGTGGAGTAGTACAGCCATCAGAGCATCTCTGGCATCTGGTCTTTGCACCTCATGAAAGACACTGTCCAGATGAACAGGACCTAGAAAGTTTGGCTGAGAGCATGAGTTCTAGCTTGCCCATTTGGGGGAAGTTTGGAGTTTTGAGCTGTGTGGAGCCACAGGTGGAAAGCAGAAAACATTTGGGACCTGAAGACTGAGCTCAGACTCAAATACAGCTAGTGTTCTACAGAGACACTCAGACAGGACAACCTTCAGCCTTGTATTATGGGGCTTGGGGTTACTCAACTAAAAAGCCATTTCTACCCATCCATTACAGACTGGCCTTCTTCTGCCTGGGGAAAGAGGATTTGAACATTCATCTGGACTACATCCCTCAAAGGGCCCTCAAAGCTGGTTATATCCTTACCCCTTTCTCCCTTGGTTCAGTAGTGGGCAAGGTTGTCTTTACACATGGTTCATGTTGAGAGCATGGATAGCAACCATCCCTCCTGACTCCCAATTTAATACTTTCAGATGAGAAATCACGGTTGTGGGTTTCCCCATTCAGCCTTGCTAGACAGCTTGGGGTCAGCCCCATACCCAGCAAAATGCAATACATCTCACTCTAATTTCACACATGGAGCCACAGCAGCAATGCCAGATTTTGGCCCCAAACAGCCAAGAGAAACATAGCAGCCCCCAGGAAGCACCCTCAGAGGCTCCTCCATCCCGAGGAGGGCACCATTGGATCCCTCATTTTGTACACAACCCTTCCCTCGATGGGAGGAAGGTCCACCCTGACTTTTCCAACTCCAGCAGCTCACACCAGGGCAGCAGTCCCTCTCCAAATCTCCCTTTCCCCACCAAGCTGAAGTTGTTCAAGGCCACAGTGTCCATGCCAAGAAGGGAAGGTGATAGATCTCCAGCACAAGTCCCGAGGTTGCAAAGTGTTTAGCACCACAGAGTTGGTTAAAGTTACGAAGGTTTGCAGATTTGGGTGGGAGCCACAACAAAATAAGCACCTGTAACTTAAAAAAAAAAAAAAAAAAAAAAAAAAAAAAAAAAAAAAAAAAAAAAAAAAAAAAAAAAAAAAAAAAANGAAAGAAAGGAGGAAAGAAAAGAAGCAGATCCTCTTTCCCTATTCAGTGGATCCCTTGGACTGGCTGCTCTCAAATGGAGCCCCAGGGACTCCTGATGAGTTCTTCTACAGAGAAATTCTCCAGTTTGAGAATTATTTATGTAGAAATATTCTGGTATTTTGGGGCTTATTTTGGTGATTTTTTGGGTTGGTTGGGGTTTTTTTGTTTTGTTTTGTTTTTCAGTGAAATTGCTTCTTTTCAACGCCCTCCCCTTGAATAAATCAAAATTCAGTTTTTAGACAGAAAAATGCTGCTTTTGTCCCCATTTTTTTTCTTTTTCTTTTTTTTTTCTTTTTTTTTTCCCCAGAGCCACCTTCCTCTTGAGCAAAGACAAAATTAACCCTACCAAACCCCAAACTCTTTGTTCCCCAGATCCTTTGTTTTCCTTTTTCTCACAGAAGTGGCATCCTCTGAGCAGCTCCCCCAGCAGGGTGATTTCACTCCTGTTGGAGCCATTTCATTTCAAAATCTCACGGCTCTTTGAGGTCCCTGGACTGCAGCTGCAGAACTGGTTAAGTGTTTTCTGCACTGATCAGAGAAGGAGCAAAATGTCAGCTACAGTGATGGCTGAAGCTAAGGGACTTTCCCTGGGGAACGGCAGCAGAAAGCATCAAAGTGCTTGGTATGCGGTGAGGAGGAGGTAGAGATGGAAATGGGAGCAGAGACACCTGACTCCCTACATCAGAATTTCTTCCTTAAAAGCTCTGAAGAGCAAAACATCCTGAGCATGTGAGTGAGCAAGAGCCTTCCTCCTCCCTTCACCTGACTCCTTTATTTACAGAGAAGATAATTTTCAAAGCCTTGAGGAGCAGAAAAAACATCCTAAAGGAGCAGAAAAACCTCCTAAATGAGGGTCTCCCAGCTATTGCACATACTTTCTGGTCATGAATGAGGTGAAGGTGTCTCTGTCCTGGGATTTCTTCCTCCCTTGGCTGGGCAATGCCGAAGCCAGCCTGGTCTAGTGATAATGGTAGTCTCACACAGGCTGTGGAGTTGGGCTGTAAACTTCTAGATCTTTCCAGCCAGCATAACAACAAATTCAGACCTCAGCTCTGACCTGATTGCACTTGTAATAAGTGCATGTCATCCAGCAGGTTGCACGC
The DNA here is from genome assembly GCA_013400375.1 of Thinocorus orbignyianus. Lineage (NCBI taxonomy): Eukaryota > Metazoa > Chordata > Aves > Ciconiiformes > Thinocoridae > Thinocorus > Thinocorus orbignyianus. The sequence continues at coordinate 32,388 of VXBW01005991.1, forward strand.
TGCAGTCGGATCTCCTGTGGTACCTCCAAATCAGCCTTTGTTGAAGCTCAACCCCAGTATCTGTTACTAGAGCAGAGATTTCCAGCCTGGTCTTGGGAGGAAGGACCTGAGCCTGCTTTCTGTGACAGTCAGTGGATGTCAAGCATCCAAGTGCTTCCCTGTGTTTCTAGGAAGATGCTGCTTCTTCTGGTTGTTGTGGGTGTCTTGTGGGGATCACAAAGACCGTAGCCAAATGGGCAGTGTGCTACTGGAAGGGGGAGTATGGCTCTGCCCTTCCAGAAAGTTCACCCTTACTGGTACAACAGCTGATAAAATCACCACCAGTGTGCACAACCTGAGCAAGTGCTGTGGCTGAGATCATATTAAAAAAGTGTCATGTGACCACCCAGTATTTATTTACACTAGAAGAAGCTGTTGACTGCTTACATGATGTAAAAGCCTTCTCTGTACCTGGAGGTTCATCTGAATCAGTATTTGCACAATGAGATGCCACTATTGCACTGGTCTTGAAGTGAAAATGTTGAGATAGTTTGTTCCTGCTCAGTAAGTGGAATAATTTGAGCCCATGTGAGGCCCCTTCATACTGACAGAGAGCTGTGGATGGGAGAGGACCTTCTCCAAGCTGCTGCAGGGGCCTGGAAAGGGGTCCCAAGGCTGGGTTGGCACTGGAAATCTGGGTTGATGTCATCTGTTAAGATGGGGGGGACACTTTCTATCTCCAGTTCATGACAACATCTGCCCTCTCTGTTTGAAACAACATGAACAAGCCAAAAGACTCTGGTTTATGTCATCCAGAGAGATGGTTTCCTATTCTGGCAGAAACATCCCTGCTGGTATAAGCTGTCTCCTTCTGTATCAACACAGGACAGACAAAGCCTCAGCAGCGCTGGCAAGCCACAACCTGGTGCATTGCCCAGGTCTTCCCATAAATCAAGGGAGGCTCCTGCATCTCCAGCTGTGGGTGCGGAAAGCCCGGCGTGTGTGCTGGGATGCTCCAGTGTGGTGGCTTGGCTATGCTATGTAGGTCAGGTCTGAGCTGTATGGGGGAAACACGCAATGCTCTATAAAAGCTGGTCCTAACCATATGGCATTCCTGTCCTGTGCCTGCTCATCGTAAGTGAAGAAATGCACATTAAATGACCACCTTCCTTCCTGCAGCTAATGAGAAGAACAAGTGGAGTGGGGTTTTGTTCATCAGTCCTTCAAACCACACAGCTTCTGCAGGGGAGAGAGCATGTTTGTCTCACAGGACCTTGAACATCGTTAATGCTGGCCAAGACCTTAATATAAAACTTAAGAGCTAAAAAAAAAAGTATGTGACTGAACAACGTTGTCCTTTTCCTCTGCTCTTCCTTCACTCCTTGGCTGAACAACCCAGGAGAGGCAGTGATGGTGACAGTTCTGATGAGGACTCCAACAGCCAATAGTCCTTTACAAAGCCAGGTGTTACCAGGTTTCCCAACTCACTTCTAGAGTGGAAAAGCTTGCTTATACATCCTTGGATGGTTAACCAGAATGAAGGAAGAAAAAGTCCCATTCACAATCCCAAAACAGCAGGCTAGGTCTAGTAAAAATAAATTGTAGCCCAATAAATTGCCACTAGGAGGGTTAAATATCCACTGAAATCAGCAGGTCAATATGTATCCTGTTTGAAAGTGACATTTCTGTCCACATCTGGATTCAGGGATTTGTCACAGTCCTGTTGGCTCAGGGTGGAAGGCTTTTTTCAGCATTACCAGGGAGAAACATTGGGGCTAGATCCTCAGTTGTGCATGCATGAAGATTAGTACACCCACTCTGTCCCCATCCACCCACTCCATTTCCATCCTGGCCAACCTCTCTGGGCAAGATGAGGTGGCTGAATAGCTTCAGCAAAAGCAGAAGCAAGAGGGTCCTCCAGCCCTGGGAAGAAGGAGCTTCTGGAGGGGTGGTGGAGGACCAAGCAAAAAGCTTGGAACACCTCTATGGTGCCTACCAAGCCTCTCTTTATAGGACCCAAGGTCTACACTCCGTTTCCAGTTTGTGGGGATCCAGCTGACAGTCCATAGACCTCTGGGAGGGATCTGGCTGACTGAAGGCAGGTGTGAGCTGAAATACAATTTGAATCCGTGACCAGCTAATGGCCTTGGGCTCTGTTAGGAGCTTATAGTTTGTAGTTAATGAATGCCATGAATACAACAAACACATCTCTCAGCTACTGCCTTCCCACGGCTTCCTTGTCCTTAGAGAAATGTGGGTATTCCCTGCCCTGAAGACAAATTCCTCTGCAGTCACCGGCATCGGGCCATGTCTGGAAACAAGTTTCTCTGGTGGGTGAACCAGTGGTTTTGTCTCTGCTCCCAGCTCTCTTGCCTCCTTTTCTTTAGACTGTACATGGCCAATTTTCCCTTCCTCAGCTGTCTAAACTCTGCCTGGGGTCACCAAAGAATTCAGGCTTGTTTCATCTCCAGGCTTGTCCTTGGATGCTGTGCAGAGAAAATGAGGAAGAAAGGTCTTCATGACCCAGTTTTGCTACCTCAACAGGTGACAGGGTGGTCCAGAGCTAGGAGTCACCTCTCCCTGTCATGTATTAGTCCTAAAACACAGCAAGAAAGAACCCAGGTTTGACCAGGCAAGTGGGATGGAAGAGGGTAGGAGCAGAAGGGTGTACATCCATAATACGTGCTGCAGGTGGGTGATTCCTCCAGGATGTTTATCTGAACATCCTGAATATTTTCTCCTGAATATTTGCAGTCAAGGCAGGATTTACCGGTCATGTCAGAGGACTATGTCCCTTCTGACCAGCACTGAGAGTGAAGGAAGCCTAGGTCCTGGAGGCAACCACACCTTTGACCTCTGTTGCCTGTCCAGGCACAGGAGAAAGGAAGTGGGACAAAGACAATTTGAAGCAATAAACCCCCAAAGCTCAGAAAGGATCCACAGCAAAAATCACTCTGGTTTTTGGCTGTAGACCTGCAATCATGCTGTGATTTTGCCCTGACAGAAGTGACTTTGTGGGTCACCTGGGAGATTTCTGCACCATGGAGCAACCTTCAGCACAGCTGGAGTGTTTATGTCCCACCAAGCCTTCATCCAGCTATCTTCTGTGGTTTGATTGCAGCCTCAGCATTCCTCAGCCTGTCCTTGGGGCCCTGTGCACAGTGCCAGCCTGGGGAGAGGGCAGCAAGCTCTTGATGCAGGTGATCCTCCACATCATGCTGGATGGAGCAGATGGCTGCTTTGCATCCACTGACGTCCAAGACAATGTAGATGCCAGGGCTGGGGGGAGACCTGGCTCTGACGTGATACCCTTCCAGTCCATCAGGTGGAAAGCTGTATAGGAGCCTTTTCCCAACCCCACTGAAGCCAACGCAGCAGATGCAAAGCCATTAACTCCTTTTGCTCCTTCATTGACGAGGCAGACACGGAAACCCAGGAACAGGGTTTCTGTGAAAATGCCCTTCTGCTTACTGTCCAGCTGGCCTACTGACCTCACCATATTCCCTTTTGAATAAGCCATAGAGAGTTTAAGGTGAAAAACAAAAAGAGGGGAAAGTAGGGGATGGGCCAGAGAGGGAAAATGTCTGTAACTGCATAATAACAGCCAATTGCATAAGAACATCTTGCATCATCTGTGGTTGGCATCTCCGGAGAAGTAATTACATCTGCACCACACATCTAAAGAAAATATTATCACGTTAGCTTCCAAATCCTATAATTAGCTCTTGCAAGATATGTGCCAGGGGCTTTATCATTTCATATACATTGGCTATAAATCTAGACACACACACACAATTTTTTTTTATTTGCCAGCTAGGAAAATATTTGGAATTTAGTGTGGCAGCTGACCTGAGTCCCTGTGGAAAGGGTGGCTCTGAGGTTCTGAAGTGGTGTGTGAAGAGTGAAATATTTTTGCAGTCTCCCTTGGTGCTGTCTGGGCTGGCGGGGATCTGGTGAGAGGGCAGGAATGGTAAAGCTGGGGCTTGGCTTTCCCTCCTACTTCAAATACTCTTTGATTTCTACCCTGATGCTGCAAACCTCAGGAAGCCATTTTTATGTTGCTAAATAAATGACCTGATTTGCAGGGAAGTGTTGCTCTCACAGGCTTCTGGGCTCTCAGCTTCTTGAGTTAAACAAACCCTTTTCCTCTCCCAGCTTTGGACTTCAGAACATCTTTGGACATTGAAAGCTTCTCCTTTCCCTCCAGATCCTCTGCAAAAGGAAAATAATGCTTTGACATGGATGCAGAGGTTGTAGACAACTTGGTGTGATGGTGATGTTTTCTTGTGCTCTGTCTTGCTTGTGGAGCTGGAGCTGGCCATGGGACATGGCTCAGCTCTCCGAGGGCATCTGACCTTTCACAGTGTCTGACAGCATGAAAGATGTGACAGCAAGCTTTGTGGCAGGGATGGAGGACAAATGAGACACAGAATTGGTTTACTTCTCGCTTTCTCTTTGCTTGTAAATGTCCTGAGAGCACTGGAAAGTGCCGGAGGGTCTGCTGCCAATGAAACAGCGAGCAGATCTCCCCTAAAGAAGCTCCTCCAGCAACATGGTGTCTATCTCTAGCCTGACATCGTCTTTTGGGGTACTGATGGACCAGCATAACTCAGCCAAGCATGGACACCATTTCCTTACCTCCCCTGTGCTCCATCCCTTACACTGCTACCACCACATTTATCAGATGTCTGTTTTGCCTGGGGACATCTTATCTGGAAGGCTTCCTCACAACAGAAAAGCACTGGCTTGGACACCCCATCAAGCTGGTGCATTGCTGGATAGGAGGGCTCTGCACGGCCTGGGGCATGTGAGGTGGCATTGACATCCCAAGGACACAATGAGAAAAAGTTTCTTGTTGTGTTGTGGGTCTGAGAGGGCGTGTGTAAAGCTTAGATTAACTGTCCTCAGGTGTAAAAATGTCATCTGTATTCTGGACACCTAGAGAGGGGTGACAAATCCTCCCTGTTTATCTGTTTTGCGTTTTTTCACCTAGAAGATACAGAAGAGAGGATGATAGATCAAGAGGGGGACTAGAAAGCTCAATGGAGCTGTAATTAGGGCCAGATCTAATGAAACCCTGTGAGATACCCTGTGATGCTTAAATAAACAATGCAGTGATGCGAGGGGAGACCTGTCCAGAGGAAAGACAGCTTCACTCCTGTTCACAATCACTCTTAGAGGCTGCAGGACCTCTCATGTCAGAGTTTAGAAATGGTCTTTCCAGGAGAGGAAGCCCCATAGCGACCCAAGTCAGGCAGCACTGAAAATATCCATGACATCCCTATCTCTACTGACCTGTCCGCAGCCCAAACCTTCTTGTAATGCTTTGGTGTCCTTTTATGCTTTTCCTACAATACCCCATGACTGATGCAAAACCTTTCTCCACTCACCCATCAAAATCTGATGGGCAACGGTCCTGTTCTTACTGGAAAGTTTTTCTCCCTCCCATTACAGGCTTTCATGCCTTTTACTGCCGTTGTATTCACCCGAGCTTTGCAAAACAGCTTATGGACAGATGGGGTTTGGGGTACCCTATATTATGACATTGTTTTTTGTGCCTGTACCTGCGGGAAGAAAAACCTGCTCGCATTGCCCTCCTGCCCTAACCTTGCTTATGTCTGGGTTTTGTTCTGATTGCTGCCAAAACAACCTTTGGTTAAAAGTGTGAGAAAAAGCATCAAATGGTTTTATGAGGGCGGGGGTAAATTAAGCATGTAGATAATCTGCTAAGCAAACAGTCCTTGAGACATTCCACTTCGGGACTGCCAACACCACTTCTGCTACCAAAAAGAAAGTGTCATTGGGCTTTCAGGCTACTGCTTCCACCCCAGTACACCTGGAGGGCCACTAAAAATCTGCTTCTTCAGAAATTATTTTGCCCCCAACATTGTTGTCAGGGGAGATAGTGGGGAATGATGCTGCAGTCGCAAAACAATGGACACATCTTCCTGAGTGGAAAGGAGAGAAAGGTGGAGAAGGATGGTGTGGGAGCCAGGGCAAAAGGGAAAGCAATTTTGTAAATGGTTTGCAGAGAAGAAAGCAAGCTCCTGGATGTTTTCAAAGGGACACACCAATTTTCAATTTAGCCTCTAGAGAGGACAATAGGTACGGCCAAGGACTTGGACCCAGCTAATCTGGTCTAAACTGACTATAGCCATTTGGTTCCTTGCTCACCATCAACCAGGAGAGGAGAGCAGATCTATCAGGTCATGTTAACACCTACCAAGTCCAGATCCTGTCTCCCAGCAGTGGCCAAATGCCTAAGGCAAAGCAGAAAGACCAGCACAACCACATCTAATGCTCCAGCCTCTGCTGTTTTCATATCTCCCATTAGCCACTATTTTTCCAGGCTGAAAAGCGACAGCTTGCTCCCCTTGCAGGAGCCACGACAGACCCTGCCACATTCCTCCTAACCTATTTCCATCCCATTCCCGTCACAGCTGACGTCCTTCCCACTCTATCCTCCCCTGTGCACATTCCTGCGCCTCTCCTGGTGAAACAGTTTCTTGTTGCCCATGCAAAACTGATTTTCTTCCATAACCACCTCTTTGGACCTCAGGCCCCTTTTGGTTGCTAATAACCAGTTAGTCCCAGATCAGTGGTAGCCAGCCAAGACGACCCAGGAGGAAATGGTCACCACATTCATTTTGGGCTTGTGCTGAAGTAGGAAGGTCCAGCCAGGCACTGCAAATCTCCTCATGGCCAGGATCAAGTCCTAAACACCTCTGCTTCTGCTCCTACCTCTACACCAGGCAGCGAGATGCCTTCTCCAGACTCAGTGGTGGCTTCAACATCCATGTGTGTTCTTTCGAAGGAGAATGAATGCTGGATTTTCATTTACAGCATGGTTCCACTCCTTCATCTCTAACTCAAACCCAATTAACATCTTCTCCAGAGCTCCAAATTCACCAGACGCAGATACTCAGGTCAAGCTTATCTGCTCCCCCAACCCATCTGCATCTCTCAGCGAGGTGTGTAACTGTTCACATCCCGTGCATAATTCCCCCCCCTCCTCTAGTCCCCTAGCTTCAGACAAGTTTTAGGAAAGACCTTTAACTTCTGTCTAGCTGGGGTTTCCACCATGTGTGAAGCCAAACGTGCTCTGGGCACTGACACACTTCAGCAGCATAGGGAGTGAGTTTAGGGAACCAGGCAGAGCTCACAGGCAAGAGAAGCTTCAGCCTGTTTTGCACCAGGGCTGTTGGGGCAAGCACATCCTAATGCAGACCCCAGCCTCTCTCAAGGTCACGCCAATGAGAAGGCTACCTGAAGGTGAAAGCAAAGAGCAAATGATCTCTAGATAATGATTTGAGACCTGTTATTCTTCCATTATGAGAATTATTCCCCCCCAAAAGTGATGATTTTATAGACTCTTACATATAGACCTTCTTCTCAGCCATTTCTTTCCCACACTGGAGATTTCTAGACTAGCTAGTTGTTCCCCGTCAAACCCCACTTGCTACCCATTCCCTTTCTCTGTATCCTTTCCAATCCTATTGTATGGGATGTTGTGACCAGAATTCTTGAAAGAGTAAAGACAGGCCAAGGAGAAGCTCCTAGATACTGGTTTTAAGCAGACTTGTGATATGTGTTAGGTGGGGATGAAAATCACCCCATAGCAGTGCTGGCTCTGGAGCTGGCAAAGGTTGACGTTGCACATTCCATTCCTCACTGCTGTCATCTCCATGAAGCCACAGCAAGACACCCCTCCTGCCATATGTGGAGACATTCACCTCTTTGCACAAAAGCCATCCATTCCCCTGGCCTTTTCATCCTCACTTAAGATTCACTGTGTTGAATTTCTTCCCAGGCTGTATATGGTGCATTTAGTGGTTTTTTTTCTGTCCTGGTCCAAGCCTTACAGAGGACAAATGACTTGAGCAAGAGCTTGCTTGACTTGTGGTTTGGGGGTTGGGAGGGAGATATGGAGAACTGGATGAGATGACCTTTGGTTCCTGGCTCATGCCCATGTAGCTGAGAGTTTGTCCTCTCTGCACTGATCGTGGACCACATGCCAGTCCTTCAGAGCATCCCTTTTCCCTAGTTCCAGCAGGTTTGCGTACTTTGCTCAGCCCAGCACAGCCACCTCGCACCAAGCAAATAGCCAATACCTCCTAGATCAGGCCAAGGATCCATCTGGGATACACCCAAGCCCCACTAAATGAAGAGAAGACCTTGCTGACCAAGCCTCACGTCACCAGCCCAGCTCCCGCCGCTGTGCTTTGTGCTGTTCATCCAACCTGAATCAGCCCAGCATCTCACGACATAAAACCAGGCAAAGGCTCCCAGTGCTTTGTGCTAGTACGGGGCAAAGATATGCAAAGGAAAAAGGTGGAACCACTACCTGGTCTCACCACTGCTGTATTTTTATCTCAGCCCTGCCTTGGGCTCAGGGCAGCAGGGTGCCTCAGACGTGCATGTAAAATGGGAAGCAGTAGTGTAACAAGCTCCGGGGGAGCTTGGCACATGTTACAAGCTTGCACTTCATATATTTAGGGCAAAATTCATCCCAGCGCAGCATTCTTACTAATTTGTCTGGTCTGTGAGCAATCCCACACCGTTTGTCTCACCTGTGCTGCTGACAGGGTCTGCTGTGGGATCTGCCTGTATGAATACCAGAAGTATTTTCAGATTTTTCCCTCTGTAGGTTTTTAAATGAATCTATGCTGACAAATTGCTCAGACATCCCTGGAAGACTTTCCAAGAGTGGTGTTGGCTTTGGGGCAGTGCTTCAGATGGCTTGCTGTTGGGAGGTGGACCACAGCCACAGCCAAATGACACACAGATGTTGATCTCTGTCTCCTTTTCAGTGGGGAAAGGAGGAACACTTAGCCAAAAAGCATCAGAAGGCAGGTAAAGGAAGAAATCAGGAAGAAAAGGAATTAATTTCTTCCTCATGCAGCAGTAGCTGGCCTGGGGAGCTCCCTGCTGTGGGATTTGGTTGATGCTCAGCGAGTACCTGGGTACAAGGGGAAACTTGACAAGTTCATGGACCAGAAATCCATCTCAAGCCACTGCAAAATGCACTGAAGTCACATTTGGGAGTGTATTGAGGGAATATAAAGCAGGCTGTCTAACAGACCCTTTTCTATCATCCTTCTCCATTGTTTGTATTGATTTTCCCAGCTGTTCATCCCTGAAACACCGAGTGCCCCCACCATGTACCAGGAAGCCAAAACATTGAAGAAAGATCTGGGAAAACCCAAATGATCATGATCCAGAGGGTCTCCTATGCATGATACTAAAAAAAGAAAAAAAATACACAAAGAAAAATAAACCGGGAAGTTTTCTAAACTATAGATTATCTGGCATGAAGGTTGCTAGATTTGTGTCCCTTCCCTGCCTTAAGTGCTTACATGCTGAATATGCAGAGTGAATTTTCCAATAGGACCATCCCACACACAGTCTCCACAAAAACACATTTTACTGTTCGGGAAACCTTTATTTTCTTATTTCCATTCAGGGCAGTCAGAGCTGGGTATAAGCAGGACAGCAAGGAGAAGAGAGAGCTCCGGAGAGGAAAGCAGCAGGCTAAGCAGATGTGGGAGAAAGATAGGACAAGAAATTAATCTCCAGCAGGAAGGTGGAATGATGGGGAGATGGTGGTTGCCATTCTGGGTATGCAGTGAGAAGGGAGAGCATCTCCGGGAAGAGGCAGTTTGGCTCCTGAGGAGGAGCCAAATCTCCTGATAAGGGCAGATGCAACAGTGTGGTGGATTGTGGGCCACCCAAAACATGATTGCCCTGGGGCAAGCACAAGGAGTGACTTGGCTCAGAGGCAACCCTGTCCCAGAGCCCAGCTGGAAGCTGAACAAGTCCCATGATGCCATGCTGGCAGGTAGATAAGCTGGAGGAGTCAGCAGGTTGTGTTGACTCCCAGAGAGGCGATGCCAAGAAAGGCAAGACCTGATGGCTCACCAGAACACAAACCCATAAGTGACACCAGGCAGGGCAGCGCAGGTGAGACAGGTACGCTTAGCTTCAGAGGACACAGTTACACGAGCATGGTTACACTAGGCTGTGATGCCAAATGAACCCTAGTGCCAGGAGGAGTGTAAGCTCTGGAGAAGCTCTCCATGACTTGGTGAGGAGCTTTTTAGCTCAATACAAGTGGATTCCTAGTAAGGGAATCGCCTTGGTGTAGACAGACCTCTGAGCACTTGAAGATGCAGATCAGCAGAGCATGGACAAAACAACTATGCATGGCTTCTTGCCTCGTCTACATGGCTCCTAACAGCCTCTTCCTAATCACCTTGATCCTGCCTCCTTCATCCTCTTTTCCCAGTCACCCTGACTCTGCATCCTTCATCTTTTTAACCTAGGAAGCGCCACTACATGCGGCTGGCACCTATTTGCCTCGAGAATGGTCTTTTTTGCCTGTTTCTGCCTAGCACTATTTCTGAAGAACTATTATTGTTAGTATCAGCATTGCACCGACGGTGTCTGTGGAGCTATGCCTTTGACTTTGCTCCTAGTCTGAGGTGGCTGTGCCACAAGCAAGGCACAGCTGAGACGCTGGCCATGGGAGGAGGGAGGGGGTTAAACACCCCCAAATGTCAGTGGTCTTAAAAATAGCCAGAGTCTTCCCGCTCACATTGACTCATCTGTCACAGACCGTAAATTCCTGAGACACGTCACGCCTTGTGGGGAAATCATCTTTTGCTGTGCTGCTCCAAACAGAATGCGTTTGTCTTCAGAGTGACCCTTGGTCATCCTCTGAAGAACTGCCCCATCCTCACAAGCATGCAGGGGTGGTAGGGTAGGATACAGCACTAAGAGGGATGGAGATGTATCAGCATCCCAACAGAGGTGGAGCTGAAAGGAGAGTAGGCTGAACACCCTCACACTCTTCTCATTCTCCAGTGACTTGCTGGGCTCCCTGTTGGGGTTCAGTCCTACCAGTGGGGTTTTCTATACCTGCAGGTGTCCTCCACTGCAATAAGATGCCCAGCAGAAAGCAGGACCTTGCGTGTGTCCATTCCCATCAAACTTGATTTCAGTTACCTCAGGTTTGAAATCCACCCCTTCCTCCAGCTTGCACTCCTCTCCATCTCTTCTTGAGTACCAGCACTTTAATCCCACATGGGAATGGCTCAAAGGCCCCTTCTGAAAAAGCCTTACTTAATGGTTCCATGTAAAGAACAGAAATGCAGAAAAGACACAACCCTAATTATTTCGGAGATGTGGGAATCAGCTGCCTCCAGCCATCCAGTTGGGATCACAGCCAAGGGCAATGCAGCCTCCAAAAGCTACCAGGAGACCCCAGAAGCCCACACAGCCATGGGGTCCTGCTGGCCAGGGCAGGACACGGGATAGAGGCTGCAGGAGATGGGATAAAGAAGCTCCATGCTGTGTTTAATGGTATTTAAACCAGACGCAAACAGCTTTGCAAGCTTTGGCGCCAGCTGACTCGGTTCTCCCTGCAGGAGCCCATCCTGTCCTGCTCAACCCTTCATAGCCTCCTTCCCGCCAAGAGATGTCCTCTCTCCAGCACCCAGATTCTCATGGTCCTAATGCAACCTGCCCCAGGTTCCGTGGTTTGATCACTGAGGCCCTCTCCCACCAAGAGAAAGGTGCAGAAGGGTATGCTCACATCTCCTTCCCTGTGGGATCCCTCTGGTGTAGAGACATCCAACCTACAGCTGCAGCTGGGGTTAAAGGAAGGGTTGTCATCGATATTTTGGGAATTACTTCCTTTCCCTCCCCTCCTCCAGAATAGATTTTTGTCTTTGGGTTTATTTTCTTTCTTTCATTAAAAAGGTTTGACCTCAACGTTTTGAATGCATTCAAACGCAGCATTGAATACCTCTTAGGATGTGGCTTTTTTAAGCAAGAGAGGGAGGAGGAAATTTCATTGTGTCCAACCTTGAGAAAGGAAAAGCATCACCTTCTCCTGCTGCTGTTGCTCTCTGCCTGGGTCTGTTTCTCTCTGACAAGTCCCGTGTCCTCACCCAACTCCTCCCTTTAGATCAAATGAGCCAGCCACCCCCACGCATGCCACTCATCCTTCGCAGAGCTATTCAACAACAGCTCCACCAGAAAAACTCCTCCACAGCAGTAAATATGGGGTATCCATCTCATGGCCAGCCTGTATCTGGCCAGACCCAACGCAGTCTCTTTATGAGCAGCCAGGGGTCTTCACCTCTCTGCTGCAGCAAATACAAGTCATGACAAAGTCCCAGCATGTCCCTTGCACTGCTGAGATCTGATGCATGGGTCCAGCTGCTTCTTGTGTGTTGGGAGACCACTGGGTAAATAGTGCAAACCCAGGATCTCCTTTAGTATCCACCACTGCCTGCTTTCTACCTCTGCCAAGTGCTCAGAATGCATCAGAGATGGTTATGGAGGGTAACGGGAGCCTCAGGTGATGCCAACCTGCAAACCTGGCTGCAGAGATGGGTTGCATCTGCTGTGACCATGACACTTGGCACTGGGAATCCTGTCCCCTCAGCGGACCCTGTGGACTCCCAATGTGATTTCAGAGGAGGACAAATGACCCACACAGATGGCAAGGTGAGAGTGTTCTGCAGCTGGGCTCACTGACAATGAATGATGGTGTTACATGTAGTTAAGACCTGTTTATGGTGTTTATCCAGCCTGTGGATGCCCAGCTCATAATTTCACCCTCTTAAAATAAGGAATAAAAGGTCTGGCTAACAATTTGGCCTTTTGGCAGCACTGACAGAAAGTCAAAGGGTCTTGGAGACCCCAGTTTCTTTTGGGCTGTCTTTTCTCCACCCAAAATACAGAAAAACCAACAGAAAAAGAGTTACCAGAAAAAGAGCTTGTTGGTATTCTGGCTCAAGGAAGTTATGGCATTTACTCTGCAATTCAGCACTGGCCATATCAGATCTCTCATGGAGGTTCATGGACAACAGGCAGGAAGCAACCTTTGATCTGATTTTTCAAAATGAAGAGCAGTAAAATAACTGAGCTGCAGCAGCTTTTGCTGTCCCCAAGCTGGAGATCAGAAAATTGCTGATAAGAACGGAGAAAAAGCAGAAACACTCAATAACTTCTCTTCTGGGTTTGGCAAAAGCAGGCTGGTGTTCTCATATTGCACAGGGGCAACAAAGTGCTTTCTAGTCCATTAGTAACCTAGGAAGACACTAAACGGCATGGCCCGGGGATAAACATTTTTAAACAGTGGGCTCAGATTAATTTGCTCCCAAGAGTCCCCTAGAAGCAGAGTGAGGAATAGTGTGGCCTGCTGCTCATCCTAAGAGGTCCTGGGACTTCTCTCTGAGTCCAGAAGACTGGAAAGATGATAATTACAGGGCAATATTCCAGAAAAGGGGAAAGAACAAGAGCTGGAGTGATGCAGCTTAGCCTGGCAGAAAGTGATACAGGACTGGAGGAATAGAGTGTGGGAAGCTGTCAATATAAATAGATGTCTCATGCAAAATAGGACTTTGCAGATTCGTTCAACTTCATTTGAAGCAGGTTGTATGAGATGACCCAGGTAGCTTCACAGACGGAAATGTGCTCGTGTGAGATGTTTTGGTTTGGAGTGATACGGTTATTCTGGTTTAAAAATGAGTATGATTTATCATTGAAGTATATGGTGGGGAGTGGTGAAGTAATGGATCTTGACTGGATGCCAAGGGGCTGGGACAGGAGAGTTTCTAGTTGGGCTCCAGGGATGTCCTCCAAGACTCCATCCTCCCTGGGCAGCTGGTACTTACAGAAAAAAAGGACTATGAAGAGGAGAAACTCACTGATCCTTCCCCATGTCTCCCCTGCCACAAAGCTTTTCAGGAGTACCTCATGCCTGAGGTTGCCTTTGGATCCCCCAAATGGCTTGATGCTATCAGAGGGCACTCTCCACAGCAATGCCTGATCCCTCCTTACCCACTCTAATGGCATTTTGTCCTCCATGAATTTTTGGCAGTGAATTTTTGCAAGAGAATTATGCCCTCTGAGAAAAGCTACTTCATTTGGTTTATCTTTAATGCAGTATTTCAATGATCTCCAGTTGCATTTTGAAGAACAGCAGAGTCACATCCACTCATCAATTCATGCCATAACCAGGCAATTTAATCCATTTTAGGCTTTACAGTAGCTAGTATGAACATACTTGAAGTTTTGGTGCTTCTCAAGCACTTTGGGAATTAAAAATCACTGTATCAGACTATGGTTCACCTCTTGTTACAGGGATACCTGTAAGAGGTGTCCCTGGAGCAGATACCACATCAGTACTATGACTCCCACCTCTTACATGGGACATGCTGGCCACTACCAGTCTCCAGGGAGGCAGAATCCCCTGAGGTAATTCATGCCAATTACTGCAATCAGCTAATTAGCAAACAAGATCGATTCAAATGAAGTTACGGTGTCAACAGCTATTATGCAAACTTGTCTGTGCTGGAGTAAAGCCATCGTGGGAGGGTCTGTGAGAGCTCTTACAGTCAAAAAGCCCTCGCGGATGGGAAATGGGAAGAGTTAAAGGGATGCCATACATAGAAGTGAAACTAATGGAAAAAAACAAACATCACTGAGACAAATTAAAGAGGGAAGGTTTTAAGAATGGAAAGTGATCCAGGTAATTGCTTGCAAACGTGAAAGCAATGACAGAGAGGGGTGATGCCCAGGCGCTAATCTGCTGATGCCCAGGTTGGGATGAAAGGGCATCATGAAGAGCTGATGAAGTCAGCTCTTCATCAGGGAAATACCTGGGCTCCTCTGTAGGGAATCCCTCCCAAAGGAGGGGAGCAGAGGGATTTCTCCCTTCCTGGGCAATGCCAGAGTCAATCAGCCTGGGAAAAGCTCTCTAACCATCCTCCCTGGACACAGGCATGGTGTTGGCAGGGGGCAGGAGATAGTGCTCATCCATATCCTCAACTCATACCAGAACCAGCTCTGCAATTAAAAATTATTGCCACTTTTGGAAGTCAACTGTCAGCCTGGGCTTGCTTGGATGCAACAATCTCCCAATGGGAGTTAGAGCCAATCTATCTCTGTTTCTGCCTGCAAGCATGTCCTTTGGAAATGCAAACCTGAAGCTGGATGGGGCTACCAGGGTGGGACACAGGGCTCCAGGACCAGCTCCAACCCGGAGCCAGAGGCCGACGTAAAGCTGGTAGACGCATTGGCTAATCCTCCGCTAAGCCTGCTGTGATGGATTTAAAGGGTGTTTGTGTCGCTTGCCCCTGGGATCAAGATCCTTAGAGGATAAGTGTCCGAAGGAAATGAAGGGATTCTCGTTCCTGTGGCGGGGCATGAAACAGAGACACGGCCCCTGCTGGGATGTGCTGGTGGGGGGGCTGGTGTTATCTCCTGTGCGCTCTCCATCGGAGCAAAGGGATGCCTGCTGTCATCTTGCACTGGGCTTTTGGGCAGGGAGTTTTGCTGCCTGGCTCTGGAGCTGGCAGATGCCCTGTTTTTTATCAAGGCAGCTGGCCCAGTGAAATGTTATCGTACAGCCCAAATCTCTGCCTATCTCTAAAGCCCTGGGGGTGTGTGAAAAAATGCTTTTCAGCCCTGTGTCATGGGTAGAGAGCTGAAGCAAAAGAATTTCACCCAGGTCCTGTCCTGGCCAAAGCTGGGGCTATAACCATAGGGCTGCCCTACCCATCCTTGACTTCTCTGCTCATTCACAGGATGGGAACCAGCAGAGGTAAAACCATTAACACATTTCTGCTTCTTTGACGGGTAAGGAGGAGGGGGAAAGACATCAACAGATTGATGGTAAAGTTCATTAAAGAAGGAACAATTACGTTTTCCATCTTCAAGGAATAACCTCTGGGTGGTGGATGCTTCTACACAACTGGATGCTGAGATAGCTGTGCTACATAAGCTTTCATGGCATTGGAAGGCAGCTCAGGGATAGTTCGGGTGACTTGTAGAACTTGTTTTTAAAATAAACAGATCCCTTTTATCACCTGAAATCCTACACCCCTGACGGGAGGAAATGTATTTAACCAAGAAATACCACCATTAATCACCTCTTGAGCTTGAGACTTTGCTCGCGCCTTGGCTCAGGGACCCCTTCCCAAAGCCACATACCTACTTCCCACAATACTGGGCACAACATCGCCCTGCTTGGAGCCAGGGTGTGTTCTCTGCTGCCGGCTGGGAGGCCAGTGCTACTCACTCAGCACATTGCACGGAGAGGAAAATAATTGCTCCTTTCTTTCCTGGCTATCAGGAATGCACCACACCTGGTGCCCCTTGGGGAATGTTTGCTGTCCTGGCGGCTGCCTGGGCTGGATTGTTTGCCCAAGGATTATTTTTTTTTTTTTAATTATTATTATTAAAAGCTAATTTGGGCCCCTGAGAGTCTGAGGGGAAGACAAAGCCCTTGGCTGGCACTGAGGAACGTCAAGAAGTTGTGGGTTGGTTTGCCCAGTCCCTGCGGTGCTGCACAGCCCTCCTGAGAGGCAGATCACAGGTGAGATGAGTTTGTTCAGATTTTGCTGGAAAACAGACTGATCATTGCCTACAGGCAATGCCCCAAACAAGTGTAGGTCACACATTCACTGCTTTAACTGCAAGATCAGGATTTAAAATATCTCAGCATAGTCTCCCTTTTAGTTACCATGCAATATAATCCCTTACCATTGTTGCCCTGGGTTTGGGGGGCTGCAATGCAGCCTAGCAGAAGGAAACGGAGATCTGCAAGGTTAAGGAACACAACAGGGACTACACAAAATGCCACTAGCAGAGCACAAAACTGAGAATGAACTTCCCGCTTGGGGACTCAACACCACTAAACCCAGTCCTGGCCGCTGGAGACATCCTGATCCCCAAAGAGATCAACCCCTCAGGTCTGCAAATAAAATTACAAGTGCATTCCAGCTGAGAAAGACTCTGGGACGGAGGAAGAGTGCAGCAGCCAGGAGGAAAAGCACAGCAGCACACAGATCGGAGGAAGGAGGAGAGTAAACTCCTGCTGCGCAATGGCTGGCCAGGGACCAGCTGAGCAGCAGTGATTTATTATTTGCATTACAGGAAGAGCTGGAAGCTGTGGAGAACATCACGGTCTCCCTGAGACTGGCACGAGAACCATGCTTTATGGGCTGCATTCAGTTTGCTCCTGGAGACGGGTATTTATGCCCTTCCTGAGCTGAAACTGGGGATTGTGGTTTCTCCTCGAGGCCTTTTGAGAAAAGTATTTATTTGAGGAGGGAGAAATTTGAGCCTGGAAGAAGGTCCTGGTCATTTACAGAGCCCCCCTATCCTAGGCAGGAAGAGTGAGACCATGGTACCTGAAGGAGGAAAGCCGCAGGAGCTGAGGAGCTGCTCTGTGCAGTGCAAGGAGCACAGGGGTGCAGCTGTGCCCATCTGAGTCCAACATCCCGGATGGCTTTTGGGATGTTTTATCTTCTCCTTTCTGTCCCAACCTCTCTGAGACACTGTGAGTAGCCATCCTAGCTGCCCCCCATTACAGGGACAGCCCTCTCTGGCTTTCCACCCCGTTGCTGGGAGAAATCACCCTGGGTGGACAACAGCAGGGCAAGGTGCATGGTCTGGCCAAAACAAACACTAACATGTCCCTTGTCCCCTGTCCTTCCTCTCCATCCCCTTGCAACTCCCTGCATCGCTGGAGGCAGAAGACCCCTCTGCAGGGAAATGTCTGAGTCGGGATGTCTGGTCCTCCCACCTCAAACATCTCAGATGGGATGGCTTGTCTGTTACTCCAAGTGCTTGCGAAGGGCAAAGCTGGGGATGTAATGAAGGCACTGTCCACGGGGAGTGGAAGGAGCTTGTACTAGATCAAATGATATAATTAGAAAGCAGGGACAGGGAGATGAGCTCCTGTGCCTGAAAGCTGGTCTGTTTTTTCCAGCTCCAGCAGCTGGGCTAATAAAAGCTCTGACCTCCCCTTGTGCATCATCTCCAGCATGTGTCTGCAGGCCACTGCGAAAGCCGTGAGCTTGAGGGGGGAGCTCCCATCCTTGGATGTTTCCAGAGACGGAGGATCTGCAACCTCTCTAGGCAACATTCGCCACCATCACTTTGGCCATTCTGTCTCCTCTTGTCCCATTTACCCTGAGCCTGCTGAGTGGGCAGTGTTGACCCTCCTCAAAACCCCACAGCTGAGGATGCTCACCCAACTGACTTTGTCTACCAGTTCCATGTCCCACATTGTCTCTCTTTCATGCTTTGGTTCAGGAAAGAACCCCAGAATGGCCATGAAAGTATGACCCTCTTGCAAAACCCTCAGGCCACTCTCTCTGGTGGTGGTGGGGAAGAAATAGTGGATTTGTATGGGAACATCTTCACCAAATCCCAATGCCACAAGCCAGGGCTTTCCCATGGAAGGAGGAACTAGCTGAGAGATCTCCCTTCATCTGCAAACCCACCTTGTCTCCTCTGTCAGCACTTAGTCCCCTAATAACCTGCCAAAACTTGCAAACTGGCTTCACAGAAAGGACTTAGTGTGACAGGAAAGCAGGAAAACCCTGGCCATCCGCAGAGGGCAGACCATGCCAAGGCAGGCCGGGGCAAGCAATGTGGCTGCTGGATTTATGGGACATAGCCACATGGTTTAGAGAGGAAGATGTCCAATGTGACCTGCTGCTTGGCCTTGTGGCTGGTGGGAAGGAAACGTGGAGACCTACTGGGTGATATAGGGTCTACAAGGTATCTTGAAAATCCAAGCCCATAGAGAAGAGCAGTTCTGCAGATATATAGGAGAGGCACATGATGCAGGATGAAACCCAGACAAGTGCACTGGGCTTGCTGTCACCTCCCCTGCAAAATAAACACTTGCATCCCACCCTCCTTCGTGACTGGTCCCTGGCAGACATGGATCTGGGCAGCATTGCTCCACTTGCAGGGCTTCCTGGCAGGGAACCAGTTTCCCCCAAGATTCACTAGGTACTGGACACACCGTCAGAATTGCTTATCCCCCTTTTTCTTTTTTCTTTTTTCCTGGCTTGGATCATTATTATTTTTACTGGTGCTGGGCTTCCAGAGGAAAACATGTCTTTGGGCCACATACCAAGGGATTTGGTTAATTCGTCACCCGCAGACGTACATATATTTATTTAAAAGTGCCTCTTGTTATGTTACTTGGCAACTTCTGAGCCCGTGTATTTCTACAGCTGATAAATATTTGTGAGGTTGGTTCTGTGAAGAGCAGCATGTGTTAATAAAATGATCATCTTTCTTCTGAACTTCCTACAAAGAGAATGGGCTCAGTTACATCTGTATAAGCATCGAGCATCTCACTGGCACACGATCAGGATTTCACCCAAAAGAAAGAGGGGGTTGCTTGTCTCCATAGTGGTGTGAGGATGAGGCATGTGAGTTCATTTTGCATGAATAAATGCTGTGGTTCAAATTTTAGAAGCATCCACTGGGACTGGTAGAGGACTAAAAGGCTGGAGGTGGCTGTTGGGTGGGCCGTGGGAGCAGGGAAGATGCCATAGGATGCTAAAGGGCACTCAGAAGCTGAGAAAGCAACCAGCAAAAAGTCATGGAGCAAAAGGGAGAGTTCAGATCATTGAACAGATCCCATAACTACCAACTGCTTGAGGCTGAAAGAGTTTCTCTGCCTGAGCCCAGGCTGCTGTAGGTGTAGCTATCCTATATTCCTTTGTGCAGAAGAGCTGTTCATGGTCTACAGGCTCCGGTGAGGCTCCAGCTGCTGTAGTCACATTGTCCCATGACCCCTCCTACTTTCATCCAAAGAAAAACCCAAAATGCTTCTAGCCCTTGTGACCAGTCCAAGACACAATGCAGGAATCTAAGAAGAAGGTGTCAGCCATGGCAGCAGTCAATGGGAAGGAGGCAGAAGTCAGAGACCAGGCCACCAGGTCTCATCCTGGGGCAGACTCCAGCAAGGTTCAGACAAAACTCCTTTTGACTCAGGAGACAGATAAAGCCAGCAGGATACACATATTTATTGCAAAAAAAAATTTGCAAGGGGTAAACAGCTAAGTTTATTGGAAGCCTGATTTCAAGCCTTGCAGCAGCTCTGCTGACATAAAGCAGGAGCTTCTGCAGCTCCTCCACCAGGTCAAGGGGACTTTCAAGTCCCTCTGCCAGGAGAGCTCTTGGCTCCAGAAAGCCGTTTCCCTCTTTTCTGATAGCTGCTTTAACACTTGTGTGTGCTTTCCTTGCTGTTTAAGGAGCTACGTGGACCCTCTTGATCTCCAGGAATGTGAACCTCCTCCTGGGTATGCTCTCCCTGCCTGATCCCCTCCTGTTCTGGGAGCACCAGGTGTATTCACAGAGGAACAGTGGGGAAAGGAATAGTCCAGCCCCTGGCTTCCAAAAACTGGAGAGTGTCAGCATGGTCCTTTCCCCAGTAATGGTGCCTGGGGCTCTGGGGTGATGGGAGAGCTGAGTTTCAGGCGCATGTTGCTCCCTGTCAGGAGCCACCTGGCTTATTGCAGGGTCTCAAAGCATTTGGACCACCACCACCTCTGGGATGGAGCATCACAGCTTACCTTTGGCTCCTGTTGCCACCATGTCCTGCATGAAAAGGACTCCCAGGCTGCAAAATGCACCACCAAAGGAGGAATCCAGCAACCTAGCTGCGGTATAAAGGCTTTACTCCTGGAGAAGCAGCATAGGTGAGCCAGAGGGGCTGGCGGGGTTGCTACCTGCTCCCCCCTGCCTGCGGGGCAAGGATGTCTGGGCTCCTGAACACGTGCCTCCATTTCACTTTCAGATCCCACAAATAATAACCGTGTTTGCCAGCTCCTGTGACAAGAATGACTAATGGGGAAAGATCCTCAGGAAGGGAAACAAGAAATCTCTTAGTTTCACCCTTTGTTTGCCAGATTTCTCTACCAGCCCTGGGCATGGCTGGGCTTCCCTTAGTGTACGCAGGTCCCCTTCACAAGAAAGCAGATTTTAAGCCCTACAACAACTCCAGCAACAGCCTCTTAACTCTTAAGCTTCCCTGTCAGGACGTGTTTCCCTTCAGAAACTTTGCAGCCTGTTTTATTCAGATTCCTGCTCCACACTGAGTTATCATGCAGCGAGTGCCTCTGCTGATGCAACTTGATTTTCACAGTCCACTTGGAAATCACCCTCCCCATCTGCCTTTTTTTTTTGCAAGGCAGGGGACCATCTTTCCTCCTTTAGGGAGGGATGTGCGATCAAGAGATGCCCTCATTGTGCACCATGACATGGTGATGCCCCTGAAATGGATGCTGCAGTCGGTGCCCAGGACTGATGCTGCAGCCCCCATGGAGTCTGGGGCTCTCTCAGTCCCATCTCCAGTAGGACAAGCTCCTGTTGTTTCTCAAATATCTAGCCTCTTGCAACCAGATGTTGGATTTTCAGATGCTTTCCTACTTCCTCCTTTTGGATCTGCAGGCTGGGGGTTGGTCCCTTAGGACATCAGCCCAGTGACCCAAGCAGAGAAGAGTTCAAGGAGGAGTGAGATTCATCCCTGTATGGAGCCCATGCAGCCGCATCTGCTGCTACACCGCTTTTTAAGTGCCCACCCCTGCAGCAGGGAGCCAAATGGGGGAAATTTCATCCTCTCCACCACGTTCCTCCCCTGCCCCATTCATCGCAAAGCCAACACTCAGGACAGCGTGCCTGGTTCCCTTGCAGGAGCCCAGACGCCACAGACAGGGAATCACACCACTCTGGCATTTCCACGCCAGTTTTCATACCATTCGCCTCCCAACCTTTGCAGAAAATAAATTCCCCAGCCAGGCTGAACTCGGATGACAGCATCACATGCTATATATAGCCACGGCAGATCACCGCTCCAACCAGGGCCACACATAAACAAACTGCACAGCTCCCTGCGAGAAGAGGGGACGGACAAACGAACCGCACGTGATGGAGGAGCCTCCCACCTCTGGCTGCTCCAGGCTGGGGGTGCCGTGAGATCCTACACCCTCTTTAATGACAAGCACCTCCCCTGAGGGCTCAGCTGCTGGCATAATCCACTGCCCGAGTGGGTTTGTGGGTAAAGGACATGCCAGAGGGTGTTGAAAGCAGAGCATGGAATTGCTGAGGGAGTTGCTGAAGGTTATCCCGCGGGACAAGTGGCATCCCCTGGCTTGAAACACACCTGCTGACTCCCAGCTTGAATTAAAGAAGCTGTTGGCATCACCCCTCCTGTATACAGCGACGTGGGGCAGAAAATGCACATCTACAGCATCTGCCCACCCCTCCTGCCTCCATTCACCATCTCCCTGCAGCCTTCCTGCTTGCATCTGCCTGCTCCTGTTCCTGTCCAACCCTCTGCTGTGCACGGGGCTGTGTAGGGGTGCAGAGGGTTGTATGGAGCTGCATGGGGGTGCACAGGGGTGTAGAGGGCTGTGTGGGGCTGCATGGGGTGGGGAGCAGAGGGAGGAGGGTGTCACTATGTGGTGGGTACCCATGCTCGGCTCTGCTGGCAGTCCATGCCCTCCTTCCCTAGCTCCCCACTGGAAAGAAGCGGGGGATGCTCAGGGGGATGCTCAGAGGGATGCTCAGGAGGCTGTGGAGTACCCAGCAGCCTGACGCCCTTCTTCAGAGCTGAAGGACTGGCCAGCCTGGGGGCTGCTCTCAGCCACAGGTCCCCAGGCTCTTGCCTTGGCTCTGAGGAGTGGATGGGGGTGGCAGAGGGGGTCCCTGCCCTCCCCCCCGGGCACACCCGCATCCCCGGATGGGGCTCACTGCTGCAGTGCAGCAGCTCCAGGCCTGCTCTCTCCCGGGGACCTGGCAGGGGGGATGCCAGCCTTCATCCTTCCTTCATCACACCACCTTCTCTGGCTGCTCCAAACCCAGCTGCTGGGCCAGCGAGCAGGATAAGCCATTTGGAAGAGCAGCACCTTTCTCCTCTCCTGACGGGGATGGAGCCCGTGGGCCTGGGCACCCCAGGGAGCCAAGGGCAGCTGGGTGGCTTTGCACCCACAGCCCTGCCAGCGTGCACCCATGGCTTGGGGGTGGCAAGGTGGTGGTGGTGGTGAGCGAACACGCGATGCCTGCACCCTCGCAAAGCTGCGGAGGCATTTGGTGCCTCCTTGGGTGAAGTCCCAAGTGGGGAGCCCCGTGGCATGACATCCCCCCTGGCTTCCTCCCTCCTTCCTCCTCTCCCTCCCTCTCTNTGGTTCAGGCGAGCGAAGCTCCAGCATCAGGTCCCCCTCCTTACTCTCTGGGCACCCCACATCTCTCTCACTCTCCACGGACTCCCCTCCTTGTCACATCCCCCTCCGACGCCCTCCAAACCCTGTCCCACGGCCCCCCTTCCCAGTACCGCTTCCCAGTTGCTCCCAGTTCCTCCCCACCCCGAGCCTTCCTCTTGGCGGGGGTGCTGGGGCTCTG
>VXBW01005991.1:55719-134035 GCA_013400375.1 Thinocorus orbignyianus
TGACATAATCCCCAGCAACTGCACGTTAATCACTCGGCCGCCAGCAACCTCCTTTGCTTGAATCCAACCCCCAACCCCAGCCACCGCTCCCCTCCCTGACATCACTGCGAAAGAAATAAAGAAATAAATGAAAGAGGCTGAGGAAAGGAAGAAGGCAGGGAAAGGGAATAACCTGATCCCGCTGGGCACTGGCAAACAGGTCTGCTCCCCGCTTCTCCCCCGCCCCCCACTGCCCCTCCCCGCTTTGCACTCTATTTTTGGGTGCTGTCATATCCAAACNATCAGGCGGCGGCAGTGGCTGCGCAGCCGGGTGGCCGCTCCCGTCCGAGGGGTCTCATCTCATTTTGTCATATGTCACCAACACACACACGCACACACACTCACACTCACACTCGCAGCCACGTTTCCACCCCCTTCTTGCGGCAAACGGCGGCCAGCCCCGACCCCACCCCCTGTCAAAGCGGCAGCCTAACAGCGAGGAAGGGAAGGATGGAGGGAGGATCTGCTTGCCTTCTCTTTAACTCTTCCCTCGCCACCCCCCCAGGACAGGGCTCCACGGGGTCAGGCCGTGTCCCTGGTGGGATGCCACATGGACCATCCCCCTGGCGCCTTTCCCCTGCAGGGCTCTGGGACAGGGGATATTTGGAGTCTGGTGGTGCCTTGGCTCTGTCCCCAGCAGCCTCACCGTGTCTCATCACCCTCATGCCCCAAAGCCAAGAGCCCCCCAATACAGCTGAGCCCAAATATTGCCTCACCAAGTGGGTCAGGAGAGGTGTGGGGTGTCTTGGGTTCACCATTGGTGTCTGAGGGGCACGAGCAGCCCCATGGTGTGTG
The DNA here is from genome assembly GCA_013400375.1 of Thinocorus orbignyianus. Lineage (NCBI taxonomy): Eukaryota > Metazoa > Chordata > Aves > Ciconiiformes > Thinocoridae > Thinocorus > Thinocorus orbignyianus. The sequence continues at coordinate 56,554 of VXBW01005991.1, forward strand.
GCTGGGGGTAGGATCTATGCCTGTCTGCCTGTGTCCACTTTAAGACTATGAAAAACCCATTTTGGTCCTTGGATCCTCCCCATCTCCAGAGGTAGAGCCCTTTGGGTTGGCACAACCTGAGCCCTGGGGGTTCCCCAGCAAGGCTGGGATGGAGACATCATCAGTCAGTGTAGGAGATGAAAGCTGCTTTTTCCACCCCATGGAGAGGTCAAAGACCTGAGCAAGCAGAAGGGGCAAGCTCCCCAAACTCCCCCTTACACAGCTTAGCTACAAAAGGGACATGCAAACACCATGCAGATTTGGCCAAGGACTCAAGCTGAAGGCAGGGCAGCTCTTGACAGTGGGGTAACATGGAGTTGCCTTCTCCAAGGACAAATGAGAGGTGCCAGAGGCAAAAGGAAAAGATAAAGCTCACTGTGCTGTCCGTGGGGCAGGGCTCCCACACATGGAGAGGTTGGTGGCACGTGTCCTTGCTCCCAGCTTCACCCCAGCACTGGGGTTGCTGCATCTGGGTTATGTACTGCAACACACAGTCAGGCTCTGATTCTTCCCTTAGCCCTTGCCATGGATGTGTGGTGGTTGCACCACCCCTGCTCGCCTGTCAGAGGCCTCAAGACGGGGGAGAAGAGGAAGGTGTTACTGCCACTTATTTCTGCTGCTTTCCAATGAAATGGCAGGTCAGGTAATTAATTATTCCTGCTAATAACACCAGACAGGCACTCAACTGCTCCCACAGAATTGCAGGCTGTGAGTATCGCTCTGGGTAGGTTTGTTGCTGGCAGAGCTCCAGGGGCTGTGTGTGATCTGCCTTGGATGAAAAGGGCAATGGAAACCCTATGACTGACTTATAGTCACCTTTGGGGACCGGGATTAGAGCCTGGGACAAAACCATCTCTCCTGTGGGTGGGACTCTGCTGCTTCCTACTATCACTGCCAAGCAACGGAGCAGTTCAGGTCCTGTGTAGACAACTGGGTGGTCCTTCTGGCTGTTAAATCTGGCAGACCAAAGGGACAGAGCAGAGCTACTGATGGGGGATGGAGAAGGTCATGTCAGACGTGTCTGCTGGGACTGCCTCATTACAAATGAGAATGTTCCTGGGATTACCCCTGTCTGTACAATGCAGCCCCTTGGTCACAGGCAGCGTGGTCTCCTCTGAGCATGGTGGTGCATCCTCTTTCAGGGGACATGCAAGGGTATGAGGTGTCTCACGTGAGTTTCCCACACTACTTCCAGCCTCAGATGAACCCCGCTCTGATTGTCACCCAGCAGCACACCGCCAGGACTGAGCACCAATGCTGAAGAGCTGCATCTGAGGGGAGATGGGCTGTAAGTCCTCTCTCTAACTCTCCATTGCCTCCCTCAGCATGGGTTGAAGCACAGAGCCTGTAGGACACCTCACATGGTTTGGGTCTACGCAGCACTATCGTCCTCTCCCATTGCAATTGCCAAGTCTTTTTATAACAATTATCCTGGGCCAGCAATGGGGCAGCAGTTTTTCTGCTCTCCTCTTCTACGCTACTGTTGATCCCTTTCCAAGAAGTGCTTGCAGATGTCGTCATTTTCTACGGCAGGCCAGGATGAGTGGTCTCTCCAGAGGACACTGCTCTGCCTCTGCTCCTTGTCCTCAACACGCCCCCACTAACATCTCGAGTGGACATTGTTTTCCCTTATTTGCTGAGTGTTTTGTGCATCTTGATGTGGTTATCATGCTCCAGCCGTCAGATTGTAGCGAGTCCCAGGGAGAAGGTGCCAACTTTAACATATGCCTGAACAGTTCTTTTCAGACATATACAAACTGGAACAATGCCTCGCTGAGAATATGCTTGTTGATGCAATTTGCCAACTGTGGTTTCAGATCTGCTCTTTTCAGCAAGTACCAACTATTTGTAGACAGTGCAAAATCTTGGACAGCCAGGGATTGATGGGGTCTCTGGAAGTCTCTCTCCCGGCATGGAGAAACTAGCAGAGAAGACAACCTAGGGCTGAGTGAATATCTCTGTAAGTATCACAAATAATTTTCAGATCAAATGCTTTGCCTCCAAGAACTTCAGTCCTTTTGCTCTTTGCTTTAGGAAGCATCCAGCACTGGGCAGTCACTTTGTTTCTCTACCACACAAACCATGAACACATTCTCACCTTGGGGAAGCAGGACTTTGCTCAGCTTCTCACACCTCCTGGTTCAAACATCCTTCTGTGCTTCCCCCATCAGTGGGGCTCATCATTCAGGTAGGACATCTTCAGGACATGACTCTAATGCACCAGGACCTAAGGCTGCCTGGCACAGAGCCAGCCAGGTTGTCTTCACGCTGGCATGATCTTGGAAACAGGATGGACAACCCTTGGCTGGTAGCTGGACTCTCTGTAACTTCTTCTCAGCATGTGCAAACATCATGGCAATGCTTTATGGAAGAGCTGGAAGATGATAACAAGGTGGAGTTGGGATTGTTTCTTGGGAGATGAGCAAACTTGCCAAGTAGGCAATGAAGACTGCCAGGTCTGATGAGACAGAGCTGTTTCCTCACCACCATCCATTAGGACACAGCTCTGGCATTGCCCACGTGTCTGCCTTCAGCTTGCAAACTCCCAGGCCAGGGATCACATCGTGCTCTTCGCTGATTAAACTTCCCATCAGCTGGTAGCATTGGACGTGGAAATGTTAACGAGTTGGTCCAAGAGCAAGGAGGGTCAGCACTTGAACTGCTTGTTCTCCCTGGACGACTGCCAAAGGCATATGTGTTTAAGACAGCAAATAATCAAGAGACCACTGTTCATAGCAACCTCAGTGGAAATATTTTTGTGTGTGTGTGTGTGTATGTGCTGGCATCCAATTTGGCAATGGTTACTCAGCACAAGTGGGCGGCCTGTCCCTTTCTCTCAGCTGGAGTCTCCTCCTCCTCACAAGGACCCAGAAGAGGGATGAAACTAGAGCAGATGGTTTGGGGGTGCTCAGAAATACCAATGCCAAGGGCTGTCTCATCCCCAGCTAGAGCTTTATGGCATGCTGAACATGCTCAAGACCAAAGAGGTTTCTTCAAGGAGAGGGGGATGCAGGGGGCTCTAAGCAACTCTAGAAGGTATTGATGGTTTCTTCTTTTGGTTGGGTTTTGAGGAGAAGGAGCAGAAGCAGAGATCTTTGGGGTGTTGTATGAAGTACAGGGTTCTGTGTCAAATCATCTCTCCCCATGTCCAAGAGACTTTGAAGTACTGATGGTGATGGGACACTGCAAGAGCCTATGCTGCTTTTGCTAGGAAAAGGTCTCAGGGCTTTCTCGAAGTGAGTATCCAAGGATGCAAACCTGGAAAGCTAGCTGAGGCAGGGATGCTCCAGACTGTCTCGTCTTTGAGTTCCATACAAGTTCTGCCACAGTCCTTCAGTGGAGAAACTCCCAGGCTCCCATTGAAAGCTTCGCTGCTGCTTTTATCCCCTCAAAAGTGAATGGAAAGATTTTTCCTAACCTCCATCCCCCTCCACAGCTCCCAGCATTTCATTCTCTCCAAAGCAACATGCTGCCACCAGAATCAGCTGAGATGAAACTGAGCTGGCTCCTACACACCTTGGGAGCTCAGGCAGGGTTGCTTCCCACACAGTGTCTTTCACCCAAATTAAACAGCTCTCAGCTGAGCTCTGCCATCCATCATGCCAACCTGCAGGCACAGCTTGGTTTTGGCAGCTTTCTAAACCCTTGGGTTCATGTTCAGCAGGGAAAAAGTTGGGGCCTTTTCTTGTGAATGTGTTGCAAGGGGCATGGAGTCAAGGAGGCTACAGAGCCACCCTTGAAATCACGCTGAAATCAGTGGGAAGCTGATAGTCGTTAAAGATAGCAAAGACCTGGGCATCGAAGGCTATTTTCAGACTGCCAGCTACAGTGTTCAGTATTCAAAGGGGCAAGGATGGGTGTAGACTACCTGCTCCCCAGGGATGTGTCACTTCATGAGGAGGTATCAAGGTATCACTGGGTGGTTTCTGCTGTAAAAATAGCCTGTAGACCTTGGTATAACATCAAAAGAAATAACAGCTGACATTACGAGGATTTTGCTGGCCTGGGATTGCGCTGCATTATGACACCCAACTTCAGATGAATGAATGCATTCGCTATTTGTCAATGATGTCTGTGTGTCATTCAGTTGGCGTCTACATCAGTACCAGGTGAGCAGCTCTCCAAGCTGCATTGCCTGCATTGACTGGAGCTCAGTTCAGCTGCCCATGACCAGTAGCACTGTAGGTGTCCCAGAGTATTTGAGACACCTACACAGAGCAGATACACATTTCATAGGGTCTCTTTTAGCATCACTTATAGTAGTGATTCTTGGTGGAGACCAAATACTGTCTCTTTTCTCCGGCAACTAAGGTATCGGCTCATGTGAGTTGGCATCTGTGCTGATAAGTGTCACGTTCACAGGTATTTAAGGTGGGAAGCTGAGGAGCCTGGGCTGTCTCAGCTCCCTGTGCTGGAGACATCTACACTGTTCATGCCTAAATCCAAGCTTGTTTCAGAGGTCCGCAGCCGGCTTTCCTATCAAGCCTGCTGCACAGAGGACTGATTTCTGAGGTGATTTTAGCAGCTCTTGCCTCACCCACTCCACCATGTCTCTGGGTGGTAAACATATGTCTCCTGGCTCTGCATTGCATAAGATTTACTCTGGGCTCACCAGATCAGCACCTTCAGCAAGGTGGAAATCTCTGTCTCTTTGCCATAAAAAGGATTTATGGAGAAATCATCATTAACTCACTTTCTAACTCGCTTTTCAGATCCCCTTTCAGGGAGAGTAGCCTTGGCTAGCAGATCCTCCAGCTTCTTGCTGTTTGCTTGCCGGAGAACAGCCTGGGGGAATGACCTTAGACTCAAATTGCATTAAGAAAGGTCCTCATGAAACAAGGCTGTTCTCAGAGCCAGAGTTTACAGGCATCCTAGGCAACCGCCTTGGGCTTTTTCCAGTCCTCCAGGGAGAAACACAGTCCCCAGAAATCAATAACAAGTTCTTTTGAAAGTCAGCAGGACTTTGGCTTGATCTAAACCACTCTTTTCAGTGATTTCACTATGCTGAAAGCAAACAAGGGTTCCTAAATGAGAGCCCTTGATTCAAGCAGCCTGAAGAGGACTGGCCCTGACCCTCTGTCCCATTGCGAAGGGATGGGTCCCTTATAGAAATCACAGAATCATAGAGTTGTCTAGGTTGGAAGGGACGTTTGAGATCATCTAGTCCAACCATCAACCTAACTCTGATAAAAAACAGCAACCCATCACTAAACCATGTCACTAAGCACTATGTCAACCCATCTTTTGTATACTTAGATGGATGGTGCCTCAACCACTTCCCTGGGCAGCTCATTCCAATGATTAATAACTCTTTCAGTGTAAACATTTTTCCTGATATCCAATGTGAACCTCCCCTGGAGCAACTTCAAGCCATTTCCTCTTGTCCTATTGCCTGTGACTTGGGAGAAGAGACCAACCTCCACCTCTCTACAACCTTCTTTCAGGTAGTTGTACAGGGCGATAAGATCTCCCCTCATTTGCCTTTTCTCCAGGCTGAACAACCTCAGCTCCCTCAGCGTCTTCTCATAAGGCTTGTTATCCAGATGCCTCACCAGCTTTGTGGCCCTTCTCTGGACCTGCTCCAGCACCCCAGTGTCTTTTTTTGTGGTAAGGGGCCCAAACCTGGACACAGTACTCGAGATGGGGCCTCTCCAGTGCCAAGTAGATGGGGACAATCACCTCTCGAGTCCTACTCACCATGCTGTTCCTGATACAGGTCAGGATGCTGTTGACCTTCTTGGCCACCTGGGCACCCTGCTGGCTCATGTTCAGCCGATAGTCAACCAACACCCCCAGGTCCTTTTCTGCCAGGCAGCTCCAGCCACTCCTCCCCAAGCCTGTAGCACTGCATGGGGTTGTTTTGACCCAAGTGCAGGACCTGGCACTTGGCCTTATTGAACCTCATCCCATTGGCCTCATCCCATCGATCCAGCCTGTCCAGATCCCTCTGCAAAGCATTTCTACCCTCAAGCATATCAACACTCCCACCTAGTTTGGTGTCATTTGCATACTTACTGAAGGTGCACTCAATCCCCTCATCCAGATCATCAATAAACTTATTAAACAAGACTGGCCCCAAAACTGAGCCTTTAAAATCCTGAGACCCTGAAAATCGCCTGCTGATCACACCTGTGGCCCCGTTCTTCTGATCACTGGGCTGTCCAGCTTTTCCCTACACAGAACCAGACAAGGGGAGCCAAAGCAAGTTTTGACTGCATATACATATTTCTTTTTTTAAGTGAAAACACCATCCTGAGGCTCTGCTGAAGCAGTCCCTCCTTCTAGCATAGGGCTCAGCCCACAAACTCATTTTGTATTCAGATATTCTTCTCCATTCTCTTTAAATCCAGGATTTCTTTCCTGACTACATCACCTCAAAGGCTTCTTATTTCACATGCAAGCCAATAAACACCCTACCCCACCCCACTGTCTATCCTTCCCCTCCACAAAACACCCAAAATAGCAAACACAGCTTGCTTTTATACTAATTCATCTACCAATAGACTTTGCTTTCTCTGTGTATCTGGACTATAACTCCCAGACTTTGCTTAAGCTTAGACTAACAAACTTGGAAAGGCCTTGTTTCTCTACCTCATATCCCTGTCCTGCATCTCTCCTGAAGAACACTTCCATAAAACAGCAATTTTCCTGGCTCCTGGAGGAGGCATGTTGAGGACATCCTCCATAATCCTTCCTCCCAGCTCAGCTCACTGTTGTGGTCTCTTCTGATGCTGGAGCAAAATGTAGTCAAAGCTAAGCCTTCTGTGTGCTCCTCCCTGTGGACAGGAGCTGGGTTTTGAGCCCAGTTTCATAGAGAAGATACTTAATGCCCATTCATGTGATGAATTCATACATAATGGTATGTAATAGGCTTTATGAGCGAAGAGGCTCATATGCCTTGTCAGCTGAGAGGCTGAGGGATGCATCAGCCAAAATGCTCCATGTTCCACCAAGGATCAATCCTGCATCCTGCTGATGTGCCTGTGGTTCAAAAGGAAGAAAGAAAAATTGTAGAAAGTTCAGGAAAGCACCACTTTTATAATGGCCTAAGAAACCTCATTCATGACCAGAGATTTAAAGAGGTCTGCCAGGTTTGTGCAAGAGGCTAAGAAATGAGTGACTCATGGACTGATACCAATTACAGTGTGAAGACTTTTCTTGGGGTTCATAGCTCATCAGTGTAGCTGGGAAAAGGCACAGTGAAAGGCAATGATGGGAAGATGTAGCCGTCTGAATTCCCAAGTTCACCCATTTTTCAACAGTGAGGGTGTTTTACCAGCTGGACAACTTACAATTGGATCCTCTCCCAGTCTTTAAACTGAGCCCATCTGTGTTTTTAAGTACTAAGTTTAACCCCAGAAATTATGATCTGGACAGAAAAATTAAGTTATTAGCCACATTCTGAAAATGCACAAAACGACCCTTTGGAAAACATAATGAACCTATGCACCTTTCAGAAACAAACTCCAGGATGTTATAAAATATGTCTGTGCTAGGCCTAGTGTGATGTAGCAACAGCTGAAGGTCATAGGCACTGTATAAATAGAAGGGAGATTTTATTGTGACATGTCCATCCGGAGCCGTTGCTCTTGGGTATGCCATCTGGGATGGGAACAGGAGCCTGTGCATTCCCACAGTAATAAAGAAAAAGAGATCCTTATCCTTGCAAGGAGCGTAAGATGATACTGTGTGGGGGGTTAGTGATGAAGTTGTAACTTTGCTCTTAATTTTACCAATTCTCAAGAAAGATCAGACATGTTATGGTGACCTTTGGAATGCAAAATCCTCCTGTGGGGATTAAATCACATACCCAAGCAAAGAGAAGGAATATTTTCACCCATAAAGAGCATTTTCTGTCTGTTGGAGATGGCTTATGATGACTGTGGTTCTAATTTGGGTACCTCAGTGTCCCTATCTGATAGGTGATAGGGGCTTTTTGATGTCCTTTGATATGTGCTGGTAGGATGTTATACCAGTGTCTGACAATGTGATATCAAAGTTCTCTTCTGGAGATGGCCAAAACTCTGCTTCATGCAATTTCTCTGTGCCATCCATCAGTTCTCTGCACCCAGCCATTTGTCTTCCTCATGTATTTGGGTGATAAAGTCTTCAGGGTCTGGAGCAGTGGATGCTGCACTCTTGGTCCATGACGGAAAAACAGCTTTGGGAGGTTGCCTGCAACAACCAGGAATGGTCACTTCGGCCACAACCTATGGGTGTCCTGAAAGAAGGGGAGCACAAGGGAGTGAATGATAGAATCATTTAGCAAAACCAGAGGAGATGAAACAGTGAAATACAGGATCTTGATCCAAGCAACTGGGCTGAACACCCTATGGAGGTCTTTGCTGGTGCAGTGCAATTGCTGGTGCTCCTGAAGCAAGAAGTGAAAGTAGCTGTGAAGAGAAGATGAGACCTTCACTTTCATTGCTTGGCATCAAAGATAACTCATGGTATTTAATTAAAGAAAGCAATTTGAGAGAGATACAGGTTGTAAATCTTCAGATGTCATTGCTGGACAAGAACCAAAGAGCCTCTCAGCTCTGTCTGTGTGAGGTCCCAGCTCATCTAATGGGAGGTAGATGATGATGAGTACCTCACTGATGAAGGTAACAACGTCATGTCCTGTCCCATACTGGGATGAACCCCAGTGAGACCCGGGATTGGGTTAGGGACCAGAAAGCTGGGTGTGCTTGTTGAGGACCTTTCCTGTGGAGACTTGACCCTTACTTGGACGCAGGTCCTCTGACAGCTGCTCAACAGTACCTCCTCCTCCTCCATGATCCCACTCTTGGGATGTGTGTTTGCACCATGAATACAGATCAGGAGCAGCATCCTGTGCCCCCACATGTCCTTTTGCAAGATACAGGTTATTTGCGCCAGTTTGATCAGGAAAGCATGGATGACTCTCCAGATTACTATTGCCTTCTACTTTGATCTGCAAGGAGCTTGCTGATGTATGTGGCATGCTGAGGAAGACCTGGAGGTGAGGGATGCTGTAGCCATGGCAGGGTAGTCAGGAGCTTCAGCAGCACAGGTAGTGGTAGATGTACTCCAGCTGGGTCTTGCTTCTCCCCCTTCAGTACAGGCTTGCTTGGTTCATTTGTTTTTTCCTCTCTAGGGTTACTTTTAGCAGGTGACCAGGATGGAGTCTGTAAGTTTCATGAAACACTGAAGCACGTAGCAGCGGCCTGTTGGAAACCCATAGGAGTAAAAGGAGGAGGGTGCCAGTGCTTCTCTGCAGCATTGGTGGAGTGGTTGTTTCTTCCCCTCCTTAAGGACAACTTGGTGCGTGACATTATAACCGCAAAAAGGAAAATCTTTGCTCTTCTGCTATGATTGCTGATATGGTATTGGATTATGTGATGGGTCACACATATTGATCACAGAAGACAAAAAAAAGAAACAGCCCATAAATAACCTCTGACATCCCCAGCTGTGCCAGAACTCCTGAACAAAGGACTCTTGGGAGAGATGTTGTTGGTATTCCTCTCTCCTTCTCCCCTGGAAAGTGCTTGGGACAGGTTTGGTTTAAGCCAGATGACTGAGGCTCACTACATGTTTTTGCAGGTGTTTTCATAACAGAGTTTAATCATTCCTTAACCTAGCCTATCCTGGAAGAGCACCACCAGCCACACTGGGATGGGGCATTGCTACTGATGTTCAGCCTTGCTAACACCGAAACTGGTACATGGGCAGATGGTTAAGACAGAAAAGCAATGACTCTCCTGTTCATTCACTGAAGCTAGTAATTTCTTGTGCTGAATCTGGCCTTTGAATTCATGAAACTGCAGGAATTCGATAAAAAGATTTGGTAAGTGCATGACAGGGAGGCTAAGGGGGTTCATTTTTGGATTGTGCTATCTTTAAGGAAATTCAGCCCCAGATGGTGTCAGGGTGGAGAAGCAAAGCATGGTACTTGCAGAGCACCAGGGACCCATCCAGAGCTTCCACCAGGACACAGCAATGGGAAGGGTCAAGAAGCTATAAAAGACGCCATGGGAAGCAGTGGTGCCTGCCATGCTGAGGGCTGCAAACTACAGGAAAGGGACAGACAGACGTGTAGCAAAAGCAGGTCGGTTAGCCTCCCTCACAGCCCAGCTTGCCGCTGACCAGGGCCAGGGCAGGACGGGCAGCAGGCAATCCCTTCCGTAGAGCACTTGCTGATGCTGCACAGAATCCCACATGCTCTCTGTGGACTGACCACAGTGAGGGACAAGTGAAAAGAGAAGATGACCAGGCACCATGTCTCTCCTCCCCCCCCCCCCCNCTCTCTTGTTTTTACGCTGCAGAAAAAAAAATAATGTTTGCCACGTAATGATGATTTGGCCAACACATCAAGTCAAGCATGATAGATTTCATTTTCGAGCTGGGGTCAGGCGGTAAATTGCCTTAATGCTGCTGGCACAGGGATCACCATACTGAGAGGCTCTTGCAAATGAGGTCCCCCTGGCATTGTTCAGACCTATCCTTTCTGCAGGAGCAATGCCTCAAGGTTGTTTGGGGATTGGGGGGCCCAGCTACAAGCAAAAGGGGCTTTGAGAGCAGCACCACGCTTGTAACTCATGGCCTAAGGGCATTTTCCACTTCATAAGGGACCACAGCAACATGCTTGCTTGATCTATGAGTTATCTCTGCTGCCAAAGGGCCCACAACGTGGTAGAGGGCACACTGGGTACTGCATTTCCATAGAAGGAAGGAGAAGGCAGAAAATGACTTTGCTAGAGTAAGAGAGCTCCAAAGGGACCGAGGAGTTGCAGGTTCCTTACAGGGAGCAGGTCTGGTGCTGAGAAGGCTCCAGGAGACACCCAGGCCCTGATACAAACCCAAGAAATAAATCCATCCTGTTGCAGAGAGATGGAGAGTCAGCCAGGGAGGGGAAGGTTTATTTAGAGAAACAACCGTGGGCTGTCTGCCCACATCAGGCTTTTAGCTGATGATCTGCACGTGCTGTATTTGGGGGCGGTTGGGGGAAGGAGTCCACTATTATAAGCCTTACAGCATCTCTGCCAAACCCTGCTGAAGGCTGTGGAGGGCCTGATCCAGCAGGATCTCACTTCTCATGTGACCTTCTCTGACCTTGGCCAAATCAGAGACAACAACCTATGGCAGGTCACTGATGGCAAACACCAGCAATTTTTGAGAAACTGGGTCCTTTGAAGGATTAGCCAACATTGGAAATGTGCCCAGAAATTTGCATATGCCCTGATCACCCTCTGCCAGGGTGGGCAGGGAAAATATGGGAAAAGGCGAAAGGGAGGAATGGTCTGGAGAAGGTGGAGATGTGTGGATTCACCCACTCCTGAGCAGGATGCAGCATGAAACACCAATGATCCTTGGGATTAATAGTGATCTGGGCACTGAAACTGTTCCTTTCACTCTTCTCTTTCCTCCAGCCATGGCCAGCACCTGACAGCAATGTGAAACAGCACGGGATAATCTATCTCTTTCCTTCTCCATTTCTGCCTCCGTTAAACATCCCCTGCTCTGGGGAAGGCTCTGTCTGCAGTAATTAATGTGAATGGATCTCCTGTAGCAAGGGGCGCTTCCTGGCTCGTTAACACAGCAGAGGACTCAGCAAGGGCATCTCTTCCTTGTCCCGGAGGACGACGCAGAGAAAACAGTGCTGGGTATCCCAGGGGGTCCTGTTGCTGTAGGATGCCAGGCATTCAAATGTGTGGATGGAGATATGTGGCCAACATACCCAGAGGTTTCGGGGTCCTAGACTCAGCTGTACTCTGGGGTCAACCACATCTGATTGCATTGGAGCAGTGGAGAAGCTTTGGTGAAAGCCTGTGCTTCCACAGGGAATGGAACTCCTCATTATTGCAGGGGCTGAGGCCTTCCTCTGTAGGTTAGTTTGATTCATCTTGTTGGAGCTCAAGTGTGCTTTACCATCCCAGCTAGCTGCAGGTCCTCTCAGCATCTTATGGGTGTCTGCTAGCTGGGCTGGAGCAGGAAGGGCTGAGTGGCCATTGGGAATAAACACATACCCAGCAGGGCCAAAAGATGTGCTGCAGCAGGACTGGAGGCTGTGGGACCAGAAGCCCACTTGAGCATGTGAGCTCTCCCTGGACAACACAATTTTTGAAACAGCTCAGAAGATGATGGCCATTCTTTGGTCTTGTTCCCCCCTCACCCATGGTACCTGCAAAACCCATTCCAGCTTGTGCAGAAACAGGGAGTTTTGCTGTCAGAGGAATAAGGCAGCTCCACAGGGGTGGCTTGATGGCTCTGGGAGGTGCTCCTCCTTTCTCCTCTCAGTCTTGCAGCTCTAGGAGACAGAGGAAGAATGCCTTCCTTGCTCACACAGAGCTGTTTGGTCAATACTGTTCATCCTCCGATGCTCCATGATGTGCCGTGGGTAAACCTCTGAGGAGCCAGCTGGGATAAAAGTGCGGGAAGGCCAGGGTCATTAGTGCAAGGAGCTACGAGGTCAAGAGGGATTTCATGCCTCAGCGTCTTAACTGAAATAGGTTTCCCATCCTCCCCACCTCCCCATGCCCAGAAACTCGTTCAGGCTCTGTCAAAGGCACCCAGCTAATGGCTCTCCTGGACCGGTGCTGTGCACTCTGCATCCCCAGTGAGCCACTCGTATCCGCTTAATTAAATGTCAAGATATGCAGCGTTTTTTTAAAAGCCCTGTGCTCAGAAAAATTCATGGAGAGCTCAGTAGTGAGGAGGTAGGGAGGGAGGAAAGCTTCAGGTAGGAAAACTGCAGAGAAAAGAGAGATTCCAGACACATAGGATCAGGGCATTATCTTAAATTTGCCTTGGCTGTGATCAGACCTGAACTGTCCTTCCCACCTTGCCAGACTGTGAAAACTGATGAATGCTATCATGTCTCTTGAATGCAGAAGAAAACCCGTCTCTGAGATTTTTCATGTGATAATACTGTTAAGTCCCCTAGAAGAGCTTGGAAAGCAGCACAATTAAACTTGATAAATGCTTACATTCCAGCCTACATCTGCTGGAAATACTTCAGGTTGTTTAGTTGCAAAGACCTTCTAAAACCAGGCACCTCCATGCTTGAGGTGTGGCTCCTTCACCTCAAAAGTGATGGCCAGTCCTGGGAAATCACCCCCAGGGAAAGCCAGACCCCTGGCACCAGTGTGGGATGTTCTGAAGGGCCAAAACTGTTTTCATGAAGCAAAGGGCTGCCTGGCATGACCCCTCAAAGGTCTGGGTAGATGCTACCACCCTTTGTTTCTTCTCCATACCAAGTCCTCTGAAGCCGCCTCTTTTCCTGTGTGCCTCCTCAAAATATGCTGTATAAGGTGCAGTGACTGATGTGGAAAGATGCCCGATGTGCTTTCTTGCAGTTGATGGAGGGCTGGATGCCGAGTGCTGGCACTCTCAAAGGAAATGTTCGGATGTTTCAGTACAGTTTGTCCTCCCAGGGAGACTTGGAGGTGAAGCAGGAGAAGAGGTAGCACAGCGGGAAGCAGCAGGCAAGATCGAGGTCTGGAGGCAGGACACATTCATTGCCTCCATCTTCCCATGGTTCAGTGCCAACTGTAAATGCACGCAACTCTTGCCCCAGGCCACCACCTTGGGTTAGCTTCATCTGCTCTCTGGCTCACTGCTTCAGCCTTAGACCCTGCCAGAGTCAGGGCTGCACCTGGAAAAAGCCTTTTCTAATCTTGATAAATTTGATAAACAAATCTCAATATAAATGTTGCAGTGATGACAGTGGCATTTTGCAGTTGCCCTGGTAGAAAGTAACGCATTTTTATCAGTTTCTGGGGAGCCCACAACACAAGCAAACTTGGAAGGCAGAGAAATTCAGTGTTCCAAAATAACCATAATTTCTCCAGTAAAGAAAGCACTTTAGCAGGGCTTCTCGGATGGCAACTGACTTCAGCCTTAGGCTCCCCTCCATCTCCCTAGGCTACAGTGGGAGCTGACACACTCCACATGCATGTAGTTTGAAATTCAGGTGAGGTGATCTCCATCAGATCCCACCCTGTCCACCCCAGCACTCAAAGTATGGCCCAGTGATCCCAGTGTGAACCTGATCCTGGACTATCTGTGGTGTATAGCCATGGATTCATTCTCCATGTTGGATCGCAGCTCCAGGGTTGCAATGCTGGTGCTTCCCACTCTTCCACCCAGCACTCTGTAATTCACAGTTGCTTTTCAGTTTTGATGCCTGTAATGGAGTGATGGAGGAGGCAGGAGAATGGTGGAGTGATCAGTCACTGCACTGAAATAAGGAGAATGGTGCCTCTATCTGGACAGAAGACCCACAGCATAGGGAAAAGGAGACTGGAGAGAAGTACATCCAAGCTTTGCTGAAATCCTTCAAAATTTCTGTGCTTTAAGATAAAAGTTTCAGGTTTTAGAAACTGCTTGTGTAGGATGGCAGAAGGACCTGGGAAGCTGTCTAGGTTTCCAATATGAGTGTGTTGATCTCACCCTGGTGAAAAGCCACAAGCTCCCCAAGCTCAGCAGTCCTTATCTTCACTGTTGTGGGATGCTCAGCCATGCACGGCCTTGATGAAGCTGCTCCTTCTCATCAGTACATTTTGGGGGCCTTGGCTGTCTGGGAGGCATCACACTATGGTTCCTCTGGTGGGATCTCATTATGTGGTGAGCTGAACATCTGGATTAAAATAGATCAAATAGGCACTAAATCCTAAATAAGCCTGAGAGCTCAGCAGCAGCCATATGCTTCCTACTGACAAGCTCAAAAAAAAATCTCTCCTTGCCATTAGCTCACACTACATGCAGTGTTTTATCCTCCTCCAACCCAGCTCTCAGAACAAACCTTCCTGCTCTTTCTCCCCAGCCATCCCTGCCCTGGCCATCCTCTGAACCAGTAGCCTGAGGCTCTTCTTAGGCTTGGATGTCTGAGGACACGCATGACATCTGAGCTCTGTCAACTAGAAAATGGGTGGGCATTTACCCCACTGTGCAAACGATTTTGTGACATTAATTAAAGGTATACTACTAATAATAATACAAGGGAGTTGAAAAAGAAAGAAACCCAGAGCTTTGTTGTTTAGTGTTCATGCTTGGCTCAGACAGGGGGTCAGCTAGCAAAAATCCTGTAAGTATTACTGGTTTGTTGCCTGTATCCTTTGGACGTCAAGAGGAACACAGGGATCTAATGGCTCTGAAAGCAGCTTCTTCTTGGTTGGGGAGCATGGAGGGTGGGATGGACCCAAGGGCACTGCAGATGTGAGAGCATGCAGGACCTGAAGAGATGCTGCCCTTCCCTGTGCATCACACAGGCCGTCTCTGCATCGACTCTACAGCCTCCTGGGGCTGCTCAGTGCAGGAGAGGACAACCTGTGACTGGTCTCAGCTCTACTGAGGCTGGGTATAGCTGGCTCTGCTGATGCCACATCTGGGTGCAAGCATCACTTCAGGGAGGACTCAGGGATATAACATTTCAATACTGCTTGCGCGGCATGGTAGCGCAGAAAATAAGGTACGGCCACTGCCTTTAGGTCACAGGCTTTATTTAACTTAGCAAGACAAGGGCTAAGGTCTTGTGAGGCCTTGGCAGGCTTGTCTTGGCCGGAGCTTTTTTTAGCCAGTTTTAGCTGTAACAGCGTGTTGTCCAATGGTCAGATGAGCGTTGCTGGCTGTGACAGCCAATCTGCCCAGCGGTCAGGCGATGAGCAACTAGCTTTAGCCAGGCTTTTTGTAATTGTGTGGTTTCACCCTAAGAACATTCTACCAGTCAATAAAGGTCTAAAAAAAATAAGATATCCTTGCATAACCTGGTCTGCCAACCAGCAAGACAGAAGTGCCAGCAGCAGGTTGCTTGATGAGGTATGAAAATAGCCCCAGTGACCCTCCAACACCAACCAGGGAAACACTCCCACCCTCAGCACCTCCAGCAAAAAAACTGGGGTGTTGGTAACTTGCCACTATAGCTCTAAGGAGGACTGAACATGGCACCAGAGATGGCCAGAAGTCTATGTATAACAATCATAATTGCGTTATTAGTAGGAATTAGTAGTAACTGAATAATTTGAACACTACATGCTGGTCTCATTGCAACAAGGCTAACAAGAATGACTTGCTTTATTCTTAATGAGACTAATGCTAAACTCCCTGCTCTGTGCATAAGAGCTGCTCCCTTTTTAGCCTGCCGCTAAATTTTGAGTGTAACACTTCAAAGATAATAATATGGAAATGCATCAGCTGCTGTACACAGAAAAATTGGGACAGCCCATGACCTAGGTTGGTTGGAGACAGTCTCCTTCTCTGCATCCTTTCCCCTCCCAGAACCCAGCTTGAGGGAGAGGATGGTGGTGGCTGAGATTTGCATTGGATCAATCATTTATTATTTGTTATTAATGAGATTAAATGGGAGCATGGGGCTGTCCCACTGGTGTCCCCTTCCCTCCATCAACCATGGGCATGGTGGCCCCAGACATGACTGAAGGTGAAGGATGCACACGGCAGCCTCTGTTCACTGGGGCCAAATCTTGCTGAGGAAGGTTGGAGGGCCTAATTGGGCTTGCTGGCACCTCTTGGTAGAGGGAAGGATGCGATATTCTCCTCTAGGATGCACAGCCCAAAGGAATTAGCTCTCCATTTGCAGAGGCATCTCCCCAGCCTGCCCCATCTTCCCGTTTTTTTGCAGAAAAAGGGGTTTTTTTTTGTGGCACTAGTGGCTGGTTGTGCTGTGATAGTGCAGGATTTTTGTGCTCCTTTTTTTCTTCTGGGCAAGATCTCATAATTTTACAGGCTGATCTCCTGATTCTTTCAGAGGGGAAGCAAGTAGGCAGGAGAGGAAATGACATACCCCAGGAGGAGAATTGCTAACCGAGGAGCACCCCCCAGCTTTGTTTCGGCTGACGAAAGCCTTCCTTCCCCCTGCCCCATTAGTCTTTTTTTTTGCATCCTGGGACAGGTCTGAATTTCGGCTGAGGGAAAGCGTTGGGGGAAGGAGCGGGGTGGTGGGGGAAGGGATGCTCTCCCTGCACCGCCTCTCCCGCCTCCGGTCCTGTCTGCTTGTGACCGATCCCTTCGCAGCACAGGGTGATGGTGATGTGGAGAGACACTTGATTGTGAGGAGCGGGGAGACGGCAGCCCCCCGCCAGCCGCTCCTCCTCCCACAGCACTGGGGCTGAGCCAACATTGCCCCGGGGAGCTGCTCCCGTGGTGCCAGTCAGCCACTGGCTCCCCATGGCCAGCCCTCCAGCTTGGAATGAGGCGGTTTGAGGGGTCCCAGAGATCTGGGGTGTGATGGAGGAGGTGCTAAGTGGGACCTGGTTTGGCAGGCCTAGAAGAATGCCCCTGGTCACTTGCTGGTGACGAATCATCCCTTGGATGGCGCTGTGTGGTGTTGGAGGGGAGGAGCATTTCTGGGACAGAGACTCGCATGACTTGCAGATTTGGGTGACAGGCTGGAGGAGATATACCCAATAGGTGATGGCGAATGGTGCCTGGCTTCACCTCCTTATGGCTCAAGTGCAAGCAAGACCATCCCTTCTCTACCCCTAGCCTCCCTCTTCTTCATCCCCAGCCTCTCTTTCTCCATCCCCAGCCTCTCCTTCTCCATTCCCAGCCTCTCCTCCATTCCCAGGCTCCCTTTCTCCATACCCAGCCTCCTGGCTTCTTCTGCTTGTCCTGTGTTTGAGAAAAGCATGCTGTTGGCTGTCATACACTCTGCTGCCGTGGGTTTGACTTGACTCCATAAAACCCAGCCTTACAGGACACCCAGCTCTGTGTCATGGTGTTGAGATCAGGAGCAACCCTCTGCTTTGAAGCCTGGAGCCAGGAGGAAAAAGAAGGGAGGCTCCGTGTCTCCCCATCATACCCAAGTTCAAGGCTGGGGGCGACCTGAAAACACTGTCTGCAGAAAACAGACCTGATTTCTCACCCCTGGATCAAAAAGACACAGGGCAAGGGACATGACCTAGTTTTTGATGGCAGCACTTAATATTTCCCCTGCAAGGCAAGCCAACTTAGTTTCCTCTCCCTCCCTTTTTTCAACCAAGCAGCCAGCCTGGGCTGGCCCGCTGCCTTGCTGGGGCTTAAGAGCTCATCAGCATGGGATGGAGGGGAAAATGTGAGTGTGCAGCCTCATCAGGCGCCCAGATGTGCTGCTGATTCATCCGCTAATTGAGTAAGCCCCAGGAGCGGGATGCACTCGCAGCCACTTGCTCCAGCGGGATCTGTGTGGGGAAGCATCTGTTTCCTACTTGTGCACCAGCACAGGAGTTGTGTGGAGGGACCACCCTCTGTATGGGGGAGGATGAAGATGACCCATTGCTCAAGCTACAACATGGACCAGGGCATAAGGCTCAGGATGGGGTGCAGCACCTAAAAACCACAGGAGCAAGAAGTGACGGACCTGTAAAAGACAGCATCATCATGCTATGGCTGGTGGGAACTAGGTGAGCAGATCCATAGCAATCAAGAAAGGCAACCAAAGGTGGCCAAACCAGTCCTCCCATCTCCCTGTTCAAAACTCAGAGAGTGGTTTGTCAGTCTGAGTGATCCAGTGGCCCTTGCAAAGGGACAAGGGACAGATCTCTATGGGATACTTCATGCACTCGTTCATGTAATCGTGTGGATATAATTTGATTATTCCTTCCTAGATGTTTAGCATCACAAAGGGAAAAGCTGCCTTCAAGCTGAGCACTTGGAGCCACCGCTATGAGACTGGTCTAGGGGAAAAAGGGTCAGAAACAGGACTGGAAAGGCTGCAGCACAGTTTATGGCATTAAAAATACCCTGTCTCAGCTCATTGCTGGCTCCCAAGTTCCTGGCTGTTCCTGTGTGAGGAGTAAAACAGACTGCCAAGTGCACGTGAGAGGTCTTGTGTTTTCTTGCAACAGTCCAGGTTCACAAAGATCACAAAAGCCTTTTAAAATTTCCTTTGACAGATTCACTTGCCTTGGCCTGAGGTCCTGGAGCTCTCCTTGGTTCACCTCATGCCTTGTCAAACAGGGAGACACTGTACATGGAAAGACTCAGGCAGCTCCCGGCACAGTGTTTCCAGATGTGGGGATCAACCTGAACCACCACGAGTATGTGCAAACATCACCAATCCACCCATTCCCCCAGGCCCATGAAGAGGAGTGTGGGGCACTGTTAATTTGGTTGGTGGAGCCTGGGTGTGAAATATTTTCCCAACAGCAAATATGTTGGGCCCTTCTGAAGTAGATGCAAAGCCCCGACACTGCTTTTGCCCCAGGGCACATGGAAATTCATCCTGGAAGACACAGGCATCAATCAAAACCACTGGGACAGTCTTTTGCCAGGGCTACAAATTCATCCTGTGGAGTGGAGACGTTCCAGCAACATCCCAAAACTCCTGATCTGGCTCAGCAAGAGCAAATCATGAGCGACAACTGGGATTTTAGGGTGCGGGGATTTCAACAGAAAGTTTGGTAGCAGATGTGTGTGTGTGTGTCTATTGAGTGTGTACGCACACAAGTAACACAACAGAGGTTTTGGAGAACAACATTGTACAAGAACAGCATATGTCATTGTTTATCAAAATAACACTAGCAAGATGAGAATATTTGGGTGCTATATGTTAGAAAACAGCCGTTACCTTGTAAAGGAGTTCATCACTGTCTCCTGCGCACCCATTTTCACACTCAACCAGAACTGCCACATGCTTCTGTCTGCAGGTCTGGGCTTTTGACTTTTGCAGGCTTGCTGTTATGAAGATGAGCAAGACCTTGGCCAACCCTTTGAGGAGGCCACCTGGCCATCTCATGAGCAGCAAGTCCCAAATCTGACTCACCAAGCAGGGGAGAAGGCATGCAAACATTGAAACTCGACCCAGCAAGAGGGGGAAAAAAGCTCTTCAGCATTGGGGCTGGTGAGTGTGAATACAGAGAAGGGGATGCTGGAGCCAGCCACATCTTTCTGGGCTGCTAGAGGGAGGGAGAAGGCTTCTTGCAAGGGGGAGTGAAGGAAACAGCTCAGTGAGTCACCCAGGACCCAGAGCAGTGTTTGTCTAAGCTGGGGCTTTAGCACGATTATAAGCGGCTTTAGGAACAGCGAACGCGGGAGTAACACACACACACACAAAAGTCGGGAAGGAAAAACAAACAGTGTCAGTGGTTATATAAGGGATCAGAGAGTCGCTGAAGTGTCAGCTGGCTGCTGCCTGCTCCCCAGGGTCTCCCACCGCCCCAATAACACATGGATGGTCTTTTGCGTGATCCTTATCATCGCTGATTAAGAATTTTAGGGAAAGATTCAGAGAGGAGTGAAAGCAGGTTCAAACATACATGATAACTCCTGTTAGAAGAATGGCAGAGGACGATTTGAATGAAGTTGCAAAATTAAGAGTATCTGGAGAGTGGACAAGGAACAGCTCTTCACTGGCCCCTCTTTCAGGGCATCAGAGCTGGAGATCAAAGGAACCACCAAGTGATGCTACTGTAGGGCAGGTCCAGACAGAAAAGGGAGCTGCTTTCCATCATGTGTACAGTTAAACTGGGGAATTATTATTGCAAATACCAAACATTTACATGGATCCCAAGGCTTCAGCACCTGATCATCCCAAAAAGGGTCTTCAATCCAAAGATCCCACCTCTGCCTTAGAAGGTGTTTGAATTTGAAATTATTGGAGGCTTGGAGGGAATTGCTCCGTGTTTGCTTGATTACTCTTCTCCTCTTCCCTGCCCTCAGAAGTGGGATACTGTGCCAGATGAGCCATAGGATGGATAGTCTTTAGGATGAACAGGCTCTTTTTCTGTCACAGTTTGTCCACTCTTGTGTTGTAGGACACTGAAGACATGTGGTCAATATCTACCTGCTGTATTGAGATTTGAACCCTTTTTTGGGTAAAGTTCCCCCAGGATCTTCCCAATTCACATGTCCAGGATTCTGCCCACCTGGGTGATTCTCACCTGCTCCTCCCAGGAAAGAGCATTATCCATGGATCTGTCACATCTGGAGGAGGAATAGGGAGACAGTCCTGGAAGAAGACTGGCTCCAGGTCATCCCAGAGACTGGTTGCAGGGCTTGGGTCAGTGCTGTCTCTCCTTAGCAATGCACCCACAAGGCACCAGGTCCATGGAGGCTAGAGCCTGGAGAGAAGCAGCAGGTCAACTCAAGCGCACCCACAGCAAATACCAATGCGATATTAGCAAAGTTCACTGAAGGGAGCCAGAACAACATGTGCTGCAGCCTGTCTCACAGAGACCCGCTCTAACAAAGACGCCCTGAGCCTGCACTCTGTGCTTACTGCTTTTTTTCCATACTTGTATTTAAAAGATTGATTCCTCTGGCAGGAAAGTTTGTGCAACCCTCAGCCAGGGCTGTTGCATCACACTCCTGTTTGATTTGGCCAGCAAAGCAGAACTGCAATAAGCGTCCTGACTTCATCTGGATCGCATGCCTCGCAGTGACACCCATAAATAGAAGTGGGTTGGAGATTGGTAGGGACATCTGTGTGGAAACCCAGCACAGCTGGACCAGCAAAAAACCTCTGGCTTCCTTGTGCTCGGCCCACCCCTGGGCTGCAAGTGCTGCCTCACATTTAGAGAGTGGCTAATTATAAATAGAGGTGATAAATAAGAGCTGAGGTATGGGGTCCTTTTGCCCTCTGGCACAGGAACCTTCCTTCCTAAAAGGGAAACATGATTCTAGGAGGTCTGACATCAAGGAATCAAGCAGCCAGCACCTTTTATAGGAAGTGGAGAGCAGAGACTTGACTGTGCATGGTCAGTAGAAAGCCTATAGGGCCATGAGGACAGAAAATTAATTGAAATGTTTCAGATGTGAAAGGTTAACTTAATTTCCCCTTTGGGCCACCTCAGTGTGTGCCATGATGTCAATGTAAGCATTTATTGGATCCTGACATGCTCTGCTCTGTGCCTCAGTTTCCCCTGCTCCAGAGTAGAGCAGACATATGCTCTGTGTGCTGAAAAATTTGCAAAAGCAGCTTTGATGGAAAGTGTTCGCTCCACAAGAAGAAAAATAAATACTTGGGAGGAGACATTTGCTTTCCGCATGGAGTTTCAGCGTTTTATTAAAGCAGAGCCAAGAAAACCTCTTTCAGACAGGGCCATGAAGAAAGATTTCCACTTCTCCAGCTAAACAGGAAGGTTTGTGTCCTAAAGCAGACTGAGACCTCACATTACTGCTGATGGTCTCTATGGAGGAGGGGATGCCTCTGACCATCCCACCACCCACCTTAACAACATTTGCTTGCAGATAATCATCCAGCCACGCCCAAGAACCAGCAGAACAAATTGTCCCTTAACAATGGGCAAGTAAAATAATAATAATAGTATCTGCTAACAATACTAAAAGGCCTGCTGGGCTAATTATGTTCTCCAGGTGGCCACTTTGCCTTCAGTGGCTTCTCCTGTCTTGACACATAATGCTGCCCCACTTCTACCAGTTGTTCATGTTAATGTCCTCAAACTGCTGTTTTCTTCCCACGGAGAAGATGAGTTGTGTCTGTGCTGCTGTCACGTCCACTCTCTGTGTGGGAGTGCCTTTTTGGAAGAGGCTGATAAATTGTCACCTGCTTGCTTGCTGGGTGGAGGGAATAGACATAATTTTTCCCTGAAAAGCTGGAAATAGAATATTCATCCAAAGCCATAAAACTCCTGACTGAGCTACTCTTTCCCATCCACTCCCAGCATGCACCATCCTTAAGAAAAAATGGGATGATACTGTCAAAAAAATACTGTTGATCCACTTTTGGTTAAGTATCAGCTTCAGCTCATTTGACAAGGGTGGACCTCTGCCTTCTCTGCAGTGTCCCAGGCTTCTTGAAGACATTCAGATCTGTTTCATTTCCAAGCCACCAGCTGCTTTGGAGTGCCCCATGAAATACGATCTCATTCCCCACCCTCTTTTCTTGCTTTGTTACTAGATCCTGTTTTCACGTGGAGGTTTCTTGTGACCTTCTGGATGCCCCAGTGCCTGGTGGGGATGAGTCAAATGTCTCCTGCCTTTTGTTTCCTGGGTGGAGAAAGGATCAGGAGTGGGAATCAGGTCCTGCTTTGTGGAAGACAGACTTATCCTCCCAAAAAAAAGACCTCAGAGGAGTGAGTCAAGTAGCAGCAGTCAGCTCTTGGGTGGTAAGAAGAAACAGGGGAGAGGGTCCAGGCAGGCAGGTTGAGGAGTGGATGCTTCCATGGCCGGTTTTCATCCTTCCCAGAGCCTGCTGAGGAAGGTTTTTATTAATGCTAAGAGGAGTTTGGCTGCGTGCCTGTGGAGCTGGCACCCATTTGCTAACACCTGGCCTCGGATGAAATCATAGTCCTGCCGAGGAGGGGTGGGGGGAGGCTGATTCACTTTGTCATGAGTCCTAATTAGACATAACATGCTGTCTGATTAGCGCTCATGTTTGGGAGAAAACACTCGGCTGGTTAGTAGCCCATGAAGGAACAGTGGATGGAGGGAAAGGAAAGCCCCCATCTATCCTTGCCTGCAGGGCCAAAACCAGCCTGGATGGTATGGCTGAACCTGGGTAGCACCAGGCATGGACAGTGAAATCTGCTGGGATGTCTGACACTTCTCCTGGCCTCATTTCCATGTCTTTCATGCACAACTTTACTCATGTTTTTTTCTTCCCATCCCATTCCACCCCACTACACTGAGGAGGTTTGGCTGCAGCCAGGAGAAGTTCTGGGAGCTCATTTGTTCATGCCCCGGGTGTTGCTGGACCCTGGTTCCCTGCCACAAACCAAAGACTGAAGTTCTTCAGGGATTGTTTAGCTGCTGCCTGAAGACAGTGTTTTGCATTTGGTTATTTTTAGCCTGGTTCCATAAGAAAACCAGGTTTTGCTCTCCATGGCATTGATGCTTGGCCACAGCTGGGACTGGGTGCCCTGTGCACAAACTTTCTTTGGGGTCTTGGCTGGGGATGAGGGAGAAAAGCTGAGGTGCTGAGTGCTGAGTGATCATTGTTTTCCAACAGGTTCCTTGGCCTCATCTTTACAGTTATGATCACTGCAGAAAAAGGTTTCCCAGTAAAACAATTTCAGTTCAAAATCAAGATTGTTGTCATAAAAGAAATGTGAAGCTATGGGGTTTTGCCAAACAGCATCACCCCATCCTAAAATTAATTATAGTCAATATCCTCTGCAACTTTATTAAAAAAACCCTACATATTTTGACATTTGGGAAGGGGAGGTGGGTGGGGGGGAGGGGATGTTTTTTTTCTCTTTTTTTGAATGAAAGGTTTCCCTGCGATATTCAGCAGGCACTGCAGCTGGCTCTGTTCATTCATATCCCCACTGGCTTCCAAAATATGCAGATGAAAACAAGTCTGTCTCTATTCGACAGAAATGGGAACTGCTGCAGCCCGATCAGACGACAGCATCCTGCGGCTGGTGAAATACTCGGGGGGTTCACCATGACCCCAATATGCCCTCACTTCCAGTTAATTATAGCAGCATCACCAGCTGGGAGCATGCTCCCGGCCACGTGGGCTGCTCTCTTCTCAGATGCAGGGGAAACCACAGCCGCCCCGAGTCCCTCAGACTGCAAATAGCCGCTGCCGGAGGGAGCAGAGCATCATACCCTGGCATGCAGGACACGGGGAGATGGGCAGATCACTGGTTTCTATGACAACCAGTTCAGGTGTCACTGGTGGAGGGGATGCAGGTGGGGATGCCTCCTGGGGCAGGGGACCAGAAGATGGGGATGTTGCTTTGCTATAGATTTGCATTTTGTGGTGCAGCGGGGAGACGGCAGCTCTCGCGCTTGAAATCTCTTCTGGCAAATGTCAAAGCGAAGCTGGGAATAGTCTTACACAGCTTATTTTGTTTGGCTAATCTCAGCAAGTGAGCTCATGTCTCCTGCAAACCTAAGGAGATTGTGTGACAGCAGCTGGCAGCGCTGGGGGGACAAGGCCGGATAGGCATGGAGGGATGCGCTAACCGTCTCCTTTTTGCTGGGAAGACCCCATTGCTTCCCTGGGCCTGGTGGGACTACATGACCTTTCCCCAGTGCCAGCTCTGGCTTGCTGATCCAGGCAGCCTTAAGGAGTCTCCAGCTCCTGCTGGGACTGCGACTCTTAATAGGCTGCCTGAATCTGGGCCAAAATGTTTTCCTAGCTGCTAACAAACCCAGACACTCTCCCGGGAAGGTGGAGAGGGAGGAAGAGTAAAGCAGAGACGATTAAAGACTCCAGCACAGCCTTCGTTTTAAATGTGCCTGGTTTCTTCTGAGGTCCTCCTCTTTCCCCCCTTGGCTTCCCTCAGATCTGCCCTGCTGGCATCCCATCTTGACCAGCTGTGAAACGCATTGAAGGATCCCTCCTTTACCAGAGCGATCTCTTAGACTTTGTGCTGGCATTCCCATCCTGGTGGACCGTAATTTTTCAGGGTCCCTGTCCTCTGTATGTTTCTATAGATTCTATTTAAAGCTATGAGATGTTGGCAGAGAAAAGAGCCCTGGGAGGCCGGCTGCAACTACTCCACTTGGTGTAGGCTTTTTTCCTCATATAAGGTATATTTACATCTTAAGAACATGCTTGTCTTCAACACCCAGAGTTGGAGTGCAAGGATCCGGTTTCCAGTAGCCAGTGTGAAGTCCTGCAGAGGAAGAAAAACTCCTTGTGTGCCTTTCCTCTGGCCTGAGCTCAGTACAGATGCTGTCAAACTCAAAATCAGATGTTCCCTGATGAGCTGCAAGATAACTCTGTCTACTGGTTGTGAGAGTGCAAGAACTCCTTGCATGAGTGAAGTCCTCTGGGAGAGGCCTATCTGCCTGCATGTTTCTGGTGTCTGAGGTCAGTGCCTGGACTAGATTGGGGTCTGGAACATTTGAGAAGTGCAGGTTAGTGGTGAATCCTACTTCCTATGGTCTACAAGGAATGGAGCCCTTTGTCATTGCTATAGATGATCCCTTGGTACATGAAATGTGGAGTGGCCCACCCCATTCTCATTACAAAACTTAATGAAATTTTTAGGTGTGTGTTTCTGTGTTGTCACTTTTCCTTTTCTACTCTTTCACACAAAGAGGAGACCCAACAAGCTGAAAGAATGCTTCAGAAACACTTCCAATGTCCAAGGCTCTCTTTGCTCCAGAAAGCTGCGATTATCTCTTGGATGGAGCAATGCCTGGGTTGCAAGAACAGGGTCTTGTTCTTTGCAAGTAGCTGGGTTAATGTGGAGATTGGTTGTACAGCTCATTATAGCTTAGAAATGAAGCTCAGCCACTGGTCATTTCTTATGCTGCTTTGTACAGCAGTGTGGACTATTACTTTTTGTCGCATAAGCAACCTTCTAGTAGAGGATATCAACATACTTTGCAAACACTGCTGGTGCTTTCTGCTATTTGCATACACAGTTTGCATTCAAGCTTTATTTTCACCCAAAACATATTGGTATGCTGGTGAGTGGTGGTTATCTAGAATGCCCCCATATATGAATAAACTTTTGCTAGCTCACTGTGAATCCTTTCTGCCAGTCAGGCAAACAACTACAGCAGGGAAAAATAGGAAAGGAAAGAGAATGAAGACTTGCATCTCAGGGGAATGGTCAAACAGACCAGGAGATCTGGCCTGTGCCAGGTGCTTGCCATTTCATGAGGTCTCTGAGGTGAGATGCAATCCTGCAGTTGGACAGAGGTGTGGGAACTGGCTCATCCATCCCCGTGACAGAGGATGACTCAACACTTTCCACTGGGTCAGTGCATCCCATGGATGATGAGGACCATTTTTCCAAAGAGCTGCGTTTGACAGGCACAATGCCATTTCAGCTCAGCCCTGGGCTGGTCTCCAGCTCAGCCATAGCCATGGCTATCCATGGACCCTTTGGCCCTGACCTGAAGGTTGACTTCACAGCTTGGTCTCAGACCTGCCTCATCACCACCAGCTTGCCTGTTGATCTGGCCTCTTGACTGAGCATGGCTGTTATCCATGGGCCTTTCCTGCTTACCTTGCCTAGCTCCTGTGGAGCTGGGCACCAGCTGCTGAAGTCCTTGCCCTGCAAAGTCCCTGCCCTGCCACTGCACTGTCGCCATCCCATCTGGCTTGTGGCTCTCCAGCCCCTGGGGATGTGGCCTGGGAAAGTGCCCATCACACACTGTTGAGCAGATAAAAGCTGTAGCCCATCCAAGCTGTTAAAATTATAAAACGAAATAAGACAGGATCTGCCCAATGCTTGAACAGGCGCCTTTTAAATAAAACGTGGGTGTAATCTTTATAGAGAAGAAACCTGAAACTATACAAGAGCAGGAGCCATCTAAATACCTAAGGATCCTGATGGCCCAATGTTGTGTTTTTTTCTACAGAGTAGTATCTGCTGTGTCAGTCTGTAGCTGGGACTTGAAACCACAGCAGTTCGTCAGCCACAGTCAGGGCTGGAACAACACAAGAGAAATGTCTGGTTGTGCTGTGTCAGGTCCTAGCAGGGTGACACCAGCATGGTCAGCACCTCTTGTTGGAGCTATAGTCCCAAAGGGAAAGATCTAGCAACTACAAAGCAGCCATGGGACAGGACCAGCTCCTGTTCTGTGTTGGGAGGAAAAGGATGAACCAGCTCCAGGCTCAGCTTACAAGTCTACACACAACATGGAGAACAAACTGAAAAGGAGTTTTGAGAGTGTTAGATTGAGTGGCCAAATGCAAAGTAGTAAGACAGCAAAGCAGTCTTGAAATCTTACTACAAATCCCTTTCCAAACATCTCCCTTGCTCTCCTTGAACAACTCTTTGAGCTGTGCCCTGACTCCAAGGAACAACGCCACGTTTGTGCCAAAGAACCCTTTCTCGTAGGCTTTCAGAGCTGGTCTGAGCTGGGTTCCAAGAGCTTTGCTGAATGACCTGCCCATAATTCATCCTTTGTGTGAGTGGCATTAGCCACAGATGGAAGGACAAGTCCCCAGCAGTGACTCAATGTTACATGGTGCCTAATCACAAAAAAATTCAGCGTGCAAATGAACGGCAACAGCCGTAACAATTTTCCTGCTGTAGGAGCTAGATTTTGTTAACATGCATATTAGTGCATGCTAATTAGCTCCCACTGCTGCTCCTGCCACAAGCCTGAAGATGGATTATACCACATGTGATAAGCAGCTTAGTTTGGGTGGTAGCACATTGGAAAGCAAGGAGCTGAGAGGGAGCAGCCAGCTTTCTGAATGCTGAAGATCAACTGTTTATGAGCAGTGGGAAGGAGTCTAAGCTCAGGAAAGTTCTCCTGCTCTGGCTGCTCTCTGCCGATGGCCGTTAGACTTTGTTGATGTTGCTGCAAACACTTTGCTGCCAATGCTGCTGTTTTGGTACAACCAGGATCTGTGCAAGTTTTGCAGCAGCTTTTCCCTCTTGCTAGAAGAAGAGCATCAAAGAAAACTCAGTAACCTTGGCTAAATCTGGCTGCAGTAACCCTGGTTGTCACCTCAATTATTCCGCTGCGATGCTGGACAAGGAGCAAAGTGGCAGGCAGCCTCTTGCCACCTATCCCCAGCCCAGGGAAGCCGGGAGATGGGCTGTTTGCTTGGGAAGCAATGGCTTTCCCTAACCTTGTGGTCGTCCTCCAAGCTCTGGGGGATGCTTCACTCCCGTTGTCATAGAAGTGCTGCACGGGGGGATGCGAGATCTGCTGCTGCCATCTCCTGGAGGAGGCGTGGATTGCGTGGGGTGGTTTAGGAAGAGTACAAGTAGCTGGGGAGATGTTTTAGGCAGGGCTCTGCCCAAATCCAGGCATACCAGGCCCAGGTACATTGGCACCGTGCCGTTCGGACCCCAACAGCACTCACCTGTTGCCACCTCTTACATGCCAGAAGCTTGCAGAGCATCACCCAAAATCAGCAGACTGCTGAACAAACCATTAAACGATTCAAATGGCCACAAGCTGGAATCATGCCCATATCTGCCCACGTAATATTTTGACTCTGTTTTTGTCCTTGGTTAGCTTCACCCTAGGGAGCTTTGGGCACGTCTTCTGCTGGACTGGGCCACCTGGGAGGACTCAGAAGGATTGGTGAGGTCAGCTCAAGGATGGAGAAAGGCTTGGAGGTGACTGCTCTTGGAAGAGAAGGCCCTGAACAAGTTAGTCCTGTCCTTAATGCACTAGTGGAGGTAGCAGCAAGGAATTACATCAAGTAGCATGGGCTGATAGTAGTACTGGGGCCGGTTCTCTTTTATATCTGTATTAATGATATGGACGAGGGGATTGAGTGCACCCTCAGTAAGTTTGCAGATGACACTAAACTAGGCGGGAGTGTTGATCAGCTTGAGGGTAAAAAGGCTTTGCAGAGGGACCTGGGCAGGCTGGATCGATGGGATGAGGCCAATGGGATGAGGTTCAATAAGGCCAAGTGCTAGGTCCTGCACTTGGGTCAAAACAACCCCATGCAGTGCTACAGGCTTGGGGAGGAGTGGCTGGAGCTGCCTGGCAGAAAAGGACCTGGGGATGTTGGTTGACTATCGGCTGAACATGAGCCAGCAGGGTGCCCAGGTGGCCAAGAAGGCCAACAGCATCCTGACCTGTATCAGGAACAGCGTGGTGAGTAGGACTTGAGAGGNAGTGATGAGTTGTTTTTTATCAGTTAAGTTGATGGTTGGACTAGATGATCTCAAAGGTCCTTTCTAACCTAGAGAATTCTATGATTCTGTGAGTCATGGCCTGGGCTGTCAGACGGCAGGGACCCAATGTGAGTCCCACTGTGGCGTGGCTGATGGGAGGCACAGTCTGGATTCCTGTAGCCAGTTGTTAAGGGGACAAAATGACAGGACATGAGACACGGTACTGCTTGTGCTAATGACCAAAATCATTGCAGTATTAAATGATTTTAAATGGAGGTAACCTGACTCTGAGCTGGATCATCATCATCCAGGGAAATGTGTTCTCAGGAGCTGCTGTGCCCCTTTCAGCTGCCCTTGTCTCACCTTGGGGCTGACTTTGTGCAGGAGTGGATGAGAGATGCTTGGAACATCCCTGCTGCCAGCTCAGCTCAGCTTCAGCTTCAGCATCACCTCCTGCAGTCCTGTCTGCAACAGTTGCCTCATCCACAGTCCCCCTCCTTGCTCAGAGTCTTCCCTCCATGAATCCCACTGCTCGTTCTCCACCATCTGATTCCTGCCCTCCCCAGAGAGCTCACACAAAGTGCAAAAAGCTCACATAAGACAGTTCTGAGGACTATCTTGCTAGCAGGAAGATGGGAGAAGAAAATAAGTCACAAAAACGTTCCCTAGCTCTTCTGGTGTGGGAGACTGTCCAAAGGTACCAGCACAACCAGGACACCTGTGTCCTGCACCGTGCAGTGCAAACGTGACTGCGCTACCCATGCTCCTCATTCCAGATTCCCTTGCCAGGCTGAAATGAGGCCACTGCTCTGCTCCGTCCCCTGACCTTAATTTGATGCTGGCAGAAATTTTCCTTTGAGACAAACTAGAAATCTCTGCCAACTGCAGTGACTCTGGATCCACCTGACCAGGAGGTGTTTTAGGAGGAGATGCCAGACCCTCCTACAGTCCACATCTGAGTTGTCTTCGAACAAACAATGTGATCCTTTCTGTAACAATTCTGGTCTTGCTTTTAGGTCATCTTAACTAAATTTCAGGCTACTAAAATGGTAGGAAGGGAAATTGTAGCTCTTTGCTGCCAGACTACACCTCACAGTGCAGGTCTGCGTAGGACCTGCAGGTATCAGAAAGAACAACATCAGCTGGGTAAATCGCTATGTTGAAGATGCCCAAAGGTCAGGTTAGAACTGTGAAAGTCCTGCTGTGTCCATTCTCTGTCCTCCAGAGCGGGTAGTCACACACCTTGGCTGCCATCTCTGCATCCACCCTTTGCCTGAAGAAGTCCCCGAATTCACCTAGTCCCCTATTTACATTGGCACAAGAGTCAAGGGGAGGTGGCATACATCAAAATCAGCTGGCTGGGAATGCAATGTGGTATTCATAGCCCAGGGAGAAGGGTTTGGATTCCATCCTCTGTACACTTCAGTTTTCCATCTCTCTGTGTAAGATGCATCAGAAGATCAGGGCACAGGCTCAGGGGGCTCCAGCCTTTGAGAGGTTGAGAGCATGGCTCTTATCCACAAGGAGCCATGCAGCAGAAGGAGAGTCTGAGCCCCGGTGCAGCATCAGATCATCTACCAGATGCCAAGCTCAGGTATCTCCTGGGAAACCGAAGGGTTCCCACTACCATTTTCTCTACTGGATCATTTGAGCTGGAGACCCTACACCCCTCCCACAGCATCCCACTGCTCTGGGAGCCCTTCCATGACTGCCCAAGGGAAAGAAAAAATAACACAGAGTGCAGGTTGATATTCTTCAGGGGCTGAGCTATCTTCAGGCACAGCAGCCACTGGAGGCACTGGGGCTGCGTGACATCCAGGGTTCCTGTCACGGGTGGACATGACTCCGGTGGTCATAGAGGGAGATGCTGTGAGAGCAGGAGTTTCCCCCTAGAGCAGAGACAGTGGCTGGGAAGCAGTTTAGGGTCTTCTGTTGCCACTGATGAGGCAATTTCAATGCCCCAAAACCACCTGCGGATGATAGCTCCTGACCAAGATGCTCCACAGCCCACTGCCTCCTGAGTTAAGCCATTTAATTAATTTGCCTCTCTGGACTGATGAGTTTTGGGTTTGCCTCTACCCCTTAGAAACCCTGCGGTGCCTTGGGAAAGGGCGAGGAGTCACACCCGGCTGCACAGCACAAACCCGTCTGGCACCTCTGGCTTTTGAGTGCTCACTCTCACCCTGTGGTTTCCACCTCTCCCCAAGGAATACCAGCGCTGGGGTTCCATTGGGGTGGATGGGAACTAAACCATACAAGATGGGCGAAACCCTCCTTCAGAGAGAAAACACTCCTTTTGTGTAGGTGATAGAGGGAAAAAGTTTCCCATGTCCAGAGTTACCTGCCAAAATATGTAGGACAGTTGTAACTACTATGCAGATTCGTGCCAGTCACTTGATTTTTCTGAAGGCAAGGAGGACAATGGTGAAGCCAGCGAGGATGCCAGGGAAACCACTTCTATCAACAAGTGAGATAAGCTGAAACTCTTTGGGTACAAGGGAATGACTTGTGCTGCCAAAGGAGAAAAGAAAGAGAAACAAGAACACAAGGTGGAATAAACACCAACCACAATTGCTTCAAGTGCCTGAATGAAGAACAGGTCCCGGAGAGATCCTCTGGTTGCTCCTTGGGCCCCTCCTTTCCAAAATACTGTGGCGCTGCTGGCCAGCACTTTGCAGAACAGCTGACCTGGGTGGTGCATGCTTTGCATGGGGGTGGGGAGAGATCCTGCCTCCAGAGCCTCCGGAACACTTAGCTCTGAATTTATTGATTTCTCTAGCCTGCATCCACCCTGTCTCAGCATATTCACACACTACCCCACTGTGGTTGCTACAGTTCCCTTGCTCTCTCTTTCAAGCAAGGCTCTAGCAGTTCTAGTTGTTTCTTTTTCTTCCCAGGCTTTCCCAACTCCCTCCAAGCCTCATGGCCACAACTCCTGCGTTTGCTCCTAGCAGGCAGCACTTCACTCTCTATTTGGATCTCTCTCATTGACAAACAAAAATGGCATTTTCTCAAACCAATCTATTGCTGCACAAAATTCTCCACCTGGTATTGGTGTGGATGCCTGCTCCTTTCTCTCTTGTTTCTGCATTAGCTGGGATGTGATTTCTCACCCTTTTCTGTGCATCCTCTGTTTCTTTTTTAGCCTTTGGTCTCTTTTCCAGCGAGGCCTGCTTCTCGCTTCATCTTACTTCATCTTCTCAATCTTTTTTCTCCTCCTCCAGCTGGCATTCATAGAATCATGGAATTGTCAGAGTTGGAAGGGACCTCTAGAGATCATCTAGTCCAACTCTCCTGCTAAAGCAGGGTTGCCCAGAGCACATTACTCAGGACTGCATCTCTTTCAGACTGCCTTCTCTTTCTTTTTCCCCCAGATACATACTTCTGGGTTCACTGCTCTTCAGAACTCCTGCTCAGCAGACACCCATAGCTTCTCAGTCATATGTGTATCGGTAGAAGACGGTAGACCGTCTTATACTGACAGATTGCCCTCAAAACCTCTCTTGCAGAGTTCTTCAGTGTCCTATTTCCTCAAAACCTCATTAGCATTGTCTTCAATTTGCTGCCTGCAGCTTATGTTCCATGGATCTTTTCTTTTATAAACTCTGTCATTTGAGACCAGTTCAACCCTGAATCATACCTTTTGGCTGGTTAGAAAATAATGGAAACTCTTTATCAGGGACTCAGGGACATCCATCAGTCCCTGAGTTGGACAGGGGAAACAGCTGGACATTGGGCCTCTGGAGGAGTCAATAAGACAATTGCACATACACACATGTATACATGTGTTTAAGGTGGGGTATCTCCAGGGCATTCGGATACAGGAGCTGTGAGGCTGCAGTCTGCAGAAGTGACTGGGAGAGATGCCTTGTGTATGCACACCATAAAGGCAGAGACATTTGAGACCTCCTGTGCATGCGTGGCCAGCTGCACAGATGGCCTCAGCACACACAAAGGGGCATCAAGCTCAGCACCTGGTTCTCCTGGAGAGCTGTCCCTGCATTAGATGCCTCTGATCCTTCCATTAGAGCTAATGCACAGAAACAGTGCCTTGATCCAGCTCCTGTTATTTGCCGACCCTCCTCTGTCCCTGCAGTGCAGTATTAGAAGTTCTCACCTAAAGGCAAATCAAACATGCCTGGAATTGCCCCCTTGTCCTCCACTGATGGACTCCCAATGCCTCCACCTTCTGCTCCCAAGACTTTTGGGCAATCAAAAGTTAGAATCACAGAATGGTTAGAGTTGGGAGGAACCTTAAAGATCATGGAATTTCAGCGCCCTTGTCACTAGACCAGGTGGGAGGGTTGGGATAATCTCTGTTTCATCACCTGGAAATGGCTGAGCAGGACTTTGGTGAGGATATTTGAGGTATTGGTTGATTCCCCAAACTATCATGAGCTGCCACTGAGGGTCCTAGAACGAAAGCCAAATGCAGGATGAACCCTGAAGAAATGTTTCTGCTGCAGCATGAAGACCATTCAAGACCTGCACGAGATCCTACCTACATCGAGGACAGTTCTGGTCATTCAGAGAATCAATGCGTACATCATAACTTCACTGCCAAATCTCACAGTCCCAGTTCATCTATCCAGCTGCACGGCAAAAACAGTTGACTGTGGGGAGGGAGTTCCCTGGCATCAGAAAGGGAAGCACAGATCTTTGATTCAAAAGGCAAATTACATTGGGTGATAGCTCAACAAATAAATCTGGAGCTGTTCCTGTCTCACCAGCCAACCAGTCTCTCCTGTAATGAGAAGCCTTTTGAAGGGTGAAGAAGGCAAAAATAAAATAAATCCGGACCAGGTGGGCTGAAAAAGGCTGGGGCACCACTACTGTGGGGCCTTGTCCCAGACCAGCTGAGGACCCTCCAAAAAAATGGTTCCAAAAAGCAGTTCAGCTGCTGCCACTCCGCATTTCACCGTGTAAACAGATAGGAATGACTTGTCCCCAGGGACAGAAAATGTCACATTTGATGAATATAGATGTAGCCAGAGAGATCATCAAATGTTCCTTTGTCTTCAGGGCAGGAAGGGGATTTCTTTCCTCTCCTTTGTTTTACTTGACTTTCACTTCTTTTTTTAATATCAGAGAAGATGAAAAGAATTAAGATCCCATCCCTACAGTGCCACGGGCACTAAACTTCCCTGGATACCAGCTCTTTCGCAGGGACCCCTGCATTCAAGCCACAGTTTGGTATTAATGCTCTCAATTTCCTTTTTGGGGTAAAGAAAATATCTGTGAGTCCAGAACGTGCCTGTTCTGTGCAGAGGGGAATATTGCAGCTTCGTGATTCACTGCCACCTTGTGATATTTAGCATTTTCCTAAAAGGATCAACACACAATATCAATTAAAAAAACCAACCAAACAACAAAAAAAATCCTAAATCTGTCCCTAGTATCCATAGTTACAGACAAAAGCTGGAAACCATGAGTCTAATGGGCTCTAAAACTCCCATCTCAAACAAATAAAATTAAAACTTCTGACATTTGTTGCTTTTACGTTTTTATAACCTGCAAATGCTTCGCAATAAACCGTGTTCTTTCATCATGATGCCTGAGAAAGAAGCTGGAGTTTTCCTTGATTAGATCTTGCCCCGTACAACATGAAGACAAGGTTTTCAATCTAATTTTTTTTTGGCCTTTGCCTTCGGGTGGAATGGCAAAATTAGGACAAGCTCGCTCCGATGAGCTGGTAATTACTATTATTATTCCTTCCATGTACAAGCAGAGTACCTGGGAGCCTCTGTACTAGTTCAGAGAGAAAAAACACGGTGATTAATTCTGCATAATGCACAGGCAAAGTTTAAGAGAAAATAGGGATTTATTATTTCTTTTTAAAGCCAAATAATATGGGGACATTCCAGCTTTTTAAAAATGATACAAGTAGACTGGACAAAGCAGGAGAAAGCAGAACATTGAAACCATCCTGCCTCTAAGGAAAAGAGAAGTAGCAGGAGTAGGTGTCCTTGCCCAAAGCTGATTTTGATGAGGGATCTGCACAGAGAGCCCTGGCAGAGCTCAGCCCAGCCCCGCACCAGTTCCACGTCACGAGCCACAAGCAGCCAACGCTCGCTTGCAAAAATACTCAGAACCCCCAGAGCCTGCGCTGCACCCCAGCGTTTCGCTGTTTTACCACCCTGTATTTTACCACTGTGCCAGACGGGATGGAAGCGACCACGCTGATGCAGGTGAATTTGGCCCCTGGGTTTTGCGTAAAATTTTCTGTAAGCCCGGGATACGGGTTGGTGCTCTGGAGGAGGCACATCTTCCATCACCCAGCAGGATGGTGGGTCCCTGCGAAGGAGGGTCAGAGCTAGTTTTAAATATCGGAGAAGGAGGAGAGGACCTGACCTCAGGTGCTGATGGACAACTCCACCTCTCTGCCAGCATCTTGAGTCTCTATCCTCACCCAGGACACATTGGGGACACCTTCCATCTCAGCCACGACACCTGGGGGCATCCCCTAATCTAGTGCCAGCGGTGATAGCCACATTCCCCTCAGGTGTCTCTTCTCATCAGATATATGAAATGTGAGTTAACCTGCTGGACAGCAGCTCTAAGGAAAAAGACCTGGTGGGCAACAGGATGACCATGAGCCAGCAATGTGCCCTTCCTTGTGGCCAAGGCAGCCAATGGCATCCTGGGGTTCATCAGGAAGAGTTCAGCTAGCAGGTCCAGGGAGGTTATCCTGCCCCTCTGTTCTGGTGAGGCCCCATCTGGAGTACTGTGTCCAGTTCTAGGTTCCCCACTTCAAGGACAGGGAACTGCTGGAGAGGGTACAGCAGAGGGCTACAACGACGCTTAGGAGCCTGGAGCATCTCTCTTATGAGGAAAGGCTGAGGGAGTTGGGTCTTTTTAGTTTGGAGAAGACTGAGAGGGGATCTATCAACACCTGTAAATACTTAAAGTGTGGGTGTCGAGGATGGGGCCAGTCTTTTATTCAGAGGTGCTCAGTGAAAAGACAAGAGGTAACGGGCACAAACTTGTACATAAGAAGTTCCATCTAAACAGGAGAAGGAACTTCTTTATTTTGAGAGTGACAGAGCACTGGAACAGGCTGCCCAGAGAGGTGGTGGAGTCTCTACTGACATTCAAAACCCACCTGGACAGGTTCCTGTGCAACCTGCTCTGGCAGGGGGATTGGACTAGATGATCTCCAGAGATCCCTTCCAACCCCATTTCATTCTGTGATTCTGAGAGTTATGAGATTTATGAATTCTTTCAGTGAAATAATTTCTGGGCCATAGTCCTTAATTTCTTCCCCTTCTACAGAAAAGGCCCCCCCACACACTGATTTAAGAAGCAGTATCAGATTAAATGGCTTCATTTATAAACCACCCCAACAAACGGCCCGACATCACAGTATTCACACTTTTAAACTGTCATCTTCTTGGACTCTGTGCATGGATTCCCAGAAAACAGCATAATACTTTTTAAAAGAAAAATCAGTTGCAATTCAGTAGCAGGGGCAGTTTCCCAAAGCATAGACCTGAACAGGACCTGGTCAGAGCACCAACACCCATCTCTCCGTGACCTCCTGTGATCTAAGAAGCCTCATCAAGTGAAACAAGGCAGAGCAGTTTCCTTCTGCATAGGTTTTTGTAAAGACCCACACATGCTTTTTGTTATCTGCACTTTTTTCTCCCCTTTTTTTTTCTTTTATATGGCTGAAGTGGCTGGCCTCCTGGTGCACAGACAGTGAAGATCACACAGCACCCAAACCCAATGAGGCAAACAAGCTTCTGCGAGCACTGATACAATGCAACTGGGTACAAAGAACAGGAATGGAAAAAGGTGGAAGAGGATGGGAGAGGATTACAACAGACAGACCAACTACCATCACACCTTATCCTGGCTGACATTACAGCTGAGACCACAACTCGGTCAAGCCAGATGACATTAGCTCTTCCAAAGACCATCACCAGACCTGTGCTCCAGGTTCCATACAGCAACTCCACAAACTCAGGAACAGCACAGACAGGGTCAGGTACAAAATGCAGTACTGGCAATCCCTGGCAGGGAATCATGGATAAAGGCAAGTGTAGACCTCCAGGCCCTAGCATTATGTGCAAGCTCAGTACTAGGAGGGACCCACAGGTTAAATCTAGTCTTCCACAAAGACAGACAACTTTGCAGAAAGATCTACAAAGCTTGTTGGGTGACCTGTATCTCACATGAAAGGGCTCGGTCTGACTGCCTTGCCTGCCTCACATGCTTCACTGCACATGGAAACACTCCTTCAGAGCGTGCAAAGGCAGCTTAGGCAAGCGGCAGTTCTGAGGCGCCCGTTATTGTTAGAGCCCTCTAACAGACCATGAATTTGGCTCCCAATAAATACTTCACTATCAGGTTCTTCTGCTGAGCACCTCCTCTGAACTGCAGCTTTCAATCACTCTTTCTACAACCTGTCAATGAATCACAAACAACCATTTTGGCTTTGGCCCAGCCCTGTGAACTCCAATAATGAAACAGTTTGAATTACTGTGCTGTTACCAGACACAAATCTTGTCTGAGCTAAGACAGAGAGGTGTAAAACGGGACTGCACACACCATTCCTGGCAGACAGCTAAGAGGACAGGGCAGTTTTGTGGTGCAGTTGTAATAGCACAGCAGAAGCAAGCTTGCACTGCACAGTGAATGTGGTGCTTTTCGCTACATCCACAAAAATTCAGTGTGCTTTGGAGTGATTTCAGTGGATTTAACAGAGAGCCTCTGGTCTTTGACTGGCATTCTGGATCTACGAAGGAGCCAGCCAGCAATGTTATCTCAGAAAATTCTTTAACATATTGACAAAAAGAACCTCTACTACAAATCTCTGCAATTCTTTCAATACAGCTTGTTTTATTACAAGAATAGTTTAGGGCAGAACAAAATAATCATGGCAAAATCAAGTTTTGAATAATTAAGAGACTTTACAAGCCTCAAATCTCAAGTAATCTCTCTGCTGGTTATTGCTGTGCAGCACAGTAACGATGTACCCCCTCTTTCACAGCAAGGCGTGGTGCTGTACTGTAACTCAGCACTCTGGCAGAGGATCACGTTCAGCCACAGCGCAGAGACTAAGCAGGAAATATGCTTCCTTCCATGGCTTTATTGCTATCTCATCTCACTGATAATGCAGCTTTTAGTCTATTTAAGTTATGTCTAAATTGGGCAGAGATAAAACCAGGCCCTCTTGCCCTTCCCAATGACTGGGGATCCACAGAGATTCTGTTGATTTCAGAAAGAATTAACAAATCATCAATTAGGCTATTAGAAAAATAAATATTCTTATGCAGGAAATATACTGATGCCTACAATTAATCTATTAATAAGCATTGACTTGTAACATTAATTGCATGACTCACAGTGCCTGAGTTTTTTTATTTAAAAAAACTCCCAACCATCCAAAACCCAAAGGCCATGGGGCGGGGGTGTCTGAGGCCTTCAGACACACTGAGCTGGCTCTTACTTCAAAGGATGAATCATCAGAATCTGGTTGGTATCAGTAGAATTAGCCTGCACAATAAATGAGGCGAGTTAGCCTTTCCCTGGAGGTGTTTCTGTCTCTTGGCTACAGAAAAGTAACACAGCTTGGCTGCGAGCAAACTTTTTACATTATACAAACCAATCAGAACATATTTCTATAGCAAAGGTTTTCTGAAATAAGCCCTGATAGTTCTCACAACATAGCAAGCAATCTTTCCGGAGTTTCAGTGTACATTTCAGAAAGAACAGAGACACACAGGCAGTATTTTCTTTTCACTCTATCCTTCCAATGTTTATAGAGAAAACAAAATCTGCAAGCCTTGGCTCTCCACACCCATTATTCTGGGCTGCGTATGTCACTGCCACAAAGCTATACAGTTCTGTAAGTGCAGAGCAAGTCTGGAGAATCCCAAACACAATCAAAATCAAGTGTATTTGATGCAGACAACAGGATCTGGAAACAATAAAAAGTCTGGGTATGGTCATGTGAGACTGCCAAGATAAAGTAACCATGTAAAAATTACTGATACTGCTGGGGTACAGGTGCATCAGAGTGTTTTAGCCCCAGGTTCTTGGCTAGCCTCTGTTGTAAAAAACACTGTCCTATTTTATAAGAGCTCTAAGAGCAAAGCTTTTAATCAAGTCTTGCACCTGATGCTTAAAAAGAACATCCTATCCTCAAGTACCGCGAATGGACTAGAGAGGTTCTTGTTTGTTTTTAATTATGTGGTTTACTCATTAGTAGGTTAAACTCCTGCTGTATTTTTCTCTTGCCACAGTTTCATGCCACGGTTGGAGCAACAGCGTGGCTCTCAGGCTGGAGGTTGATGAGGGAATTGCTCGCTTGGGCCAGCTCTGCAATGGATACTCGTCCTCTTTGTTTGATATACTGAGCCACAGCAGCCATCTCCTCTGGAGTGATGTAGATGAACTTTCCTCTGTCATCAATCACACCTGCAGGGGGAAAGAAAGGACCTTGAAGTCAGCACTTTGGCTTCTCTCA
Source organism: Thinocorus orbignyianus (assembly GCA_013400375.1). NCBI lineage: Eukaryota > Metazoa > Chordata > Aves > Ciconiiformes > Thinocoridae > Thinocorus > Thinocorus orbignyianus. The sequence continues at coordinate 96,484 of VXBW01005991.1, forward strand.
CTTCCCGACAGACATCAGTCACTTCTTTGGGAAGGGATGTTCAAACTGCTGAGGCTGCATTTGATATGTAGGGCAGGCAGAACAACGCATTACCAGTCAAGCTTTTATCTCCTCTCTACTGTTAGTAATTTGAGCAGGGGTATGACAATGGCGGAGTGCCCTGATAGGAGTAATTTTTTTTTTTCCAAAGTAACACGTTCCTTTCATTGTACACAGCTAGCTGGTAGTACCACAGCAGCCACTTCAGGTATATAGTCTTGGCGCTGATGTTCTAGGCCCAGGCAGCTGGTGGAGGAAGGCAAAGCAGCCCAGGAGGTGATTCAGAAACCCCGTGGGGCCCAGCTCAGCCTTTCCAGCTTACCCTCTGAAACGGAAATTGAGCTTCATTCCCTATTTCAGTTGCTCCATTAAGAGCAAGAACAGACCTCTTTGTTCTTAAAATATTACAGGACCAAATGCATGGCAAAGCGCCTCAGTGGCAAGCCTTTTAGGCCACAGAAACAGCCAGGACAGTACACATCCTCATGCTTTGATTCAGAACACTTTTAGGTCACTCAGTGGGTACACGAAGAGTACCATTTAAGATTGCTGCCTCCCAGCCACAATAACAGTATCAGATCAGTCAGTGTTTACACTGGCACTTTCTCCTACTTCATTCTTGGAAAGAAAAAGATTGCCCAGCAATAAACCAGTCTTGTTCAGACAGGGAGTTATCCATGTGCTCAGTCTTTGGTTACATTCCAACTGTGATTGCATGGGTACATGGCTAGGAACAAGCACTTCACTTATTACAGATTCCTGGAGTGCTCTGGGATGTTTGCTTCTCCCATAGCGTGCCATACCCTGGTACTGGCTTTAGCCACAGCACCTTAAAAACAGACTTGTGAACTACCCCAAAAACATCCAAGTGATTCTTTCAAATTCAGATTTCAGAAGAGATCATTTGCAGCTGGCTGCTGAGCAAAAGGTCTTCAGGAGGGCTGAATCAACAAGCAGAACCTTGTGCTCGTTCCTGAACTTCTGGGGACATTCACCCCCCACCTCTATATAATGGATCATCTCACAGTGCTTTAAAATAGTAGCTTCATGGCAGGTGAAACAGGGATAATTAAAATATCCATTTTTAGAAGATCTGCTTGGATCTTCTACAGTTTAAAACAGAAATTGTACTGGAAGACTCTCTCTACCATATTTAAAGCATTTTCTGCACCACCTATTCACCAGCTAAAATAAAGTTTCCTTCATGTTTTGACTGTCACCTGTTAGAGTGCCATCTGCCATCAGGTCCTGGATTCTGTTAATTGCATCCTGTTCAGAAGGGAAAAAGGAATAACAAACTGATCAAGAGGAAGCAAATTATAGTTTAGATTTCAACCAGATAAATTCCCTTAACAGACTCACTGCATGTTTAAATGAAGCTCTAGTTTAAGAGAGAGGCAAAGGCACAGCAGCCTGGACTTACAGCAGTGTAAGTTGCTGTGAAGAGGCACCCCAAGATCATCTTAGGTGCAGAACAACAGAAAATGGTTACTTAGAAATACATGTCAAATGTGCTCATAATTAAAATAAATCAAGCCACAACTATTCTTCAGAGTCAAACCAAAAAATATTTAAAGAACAGAAATAATACAGGAGGAAAAAAAGCTACACAGATACCACACCAAGAACTCGCTTTTACAGGCTTACATGGTGCTGAGAGGGACAATTTTCTCAAGTACTGCACCAGAAGATACAAATCCTTAAATGTTTTAATAACACAAAAACCATTGGAGCAAAACACCTCATCTATTGATTGCCTGCAAACATCACAACATTGTCCAATTACGTAGGCGGTGTTGAATCTTCTAGCTCTGCTTTTGATCATAAGTACAGTGCACTGATGACTTGATTCACAAACACTACAGGATTCGTTGGCCAACAGGCAGCTGTGCAAGAGGCAGACTGAGCACTTTGAACTGAAAAAATCTTGTAAACCAACAACTCCTCACTGGCTGGCTGGCCCTGTGATGAATGGCCACATTTTTAGGGCTGACTTTGCTGATCATCACCAAAATTCAAGCATTTTCAGTAATGCTCAGATGCACAGATATTACCTTTATTTACCCACTTTCTCTCCTGCCCTTTTAGACTCATTGCTTGTACTTGAACCCCAAAAGTTAGTACTTACCTGTGTTCTTAAACCCAAATGTGAAGCCAGGTCCTCCAATTGGATTACTTTTGTTTTCTATGGAAACAAACAAGAGTTAAAAGCAGCTGATGAATTAGAAGGCTTGTATATTAATTTTCCTGAATTCTACTTTGGTTCTACTTTGTCTAGCTAACTTCTTTTAGTAAACGCTTTTCTGTGATGAGAAACTCTACCTTAAGTTACTTAAGCCAATCTGCTCTGTGGAAAGGCTAGTGCTCTGACCCACTTAAGTGAAGATTCAAATACACTTGCCAGTGTTCATCCAGAGCCTTTTCTTACATTAGGAAGACAGGATGAGCACAAGGACGATGAACTGCTATGGCTTGGTTCTCCTTGCTGAGTTTCTCAGCTGCTACCTTTAATGTCCAGTATGCTTTAGTAAAATCCCTTTTTATTTAAGTGTTTCAAAGTACATTTTAAAGTGATCACCAGCATAGATCAGCACAGAAATAAAATCCAGACAAGACTGGCAGCAGTAAGTACTTCAGTCTGTTCTACTAATGTCATGTGTGATAATGCCATTAATAATCTTCCTAAGCAAATGAACACCTTATTAAAATTGTCAGTGTTGGAAGCATATTGTGACCGTGCTCCTGCCCAGGTAGCACAGTGATCTCTGAGAAAAAAGGCAGAGGCAGGAACGGCAAATTTTCATTTTGCTTTTGACACAGAGTCTTAGCACAGCCTTTCTCAGTCAGGACACAATCACCACTGCTCACATCTGGGTTTATGCTTCTCTGTAGCTCTAGAGAATTACAGAGAGAACACCTGGAGCACTTGTCTGGAGTCGCTTGGTTCCTGTTTTCTTATCTGCAAGAGTTTTAGAAATTTATCCGTTTAAATGAAGCAAAAGGACACACTGTTTGTATGGAGCTTGGAAAACACAAAATTTTTGAGATCTGTGTAGTTTACACTCTGGACTACATTTCTAAGAGCCATGTATGTATGGCCACAAGAGCCACATTGATATTATTAGATACAATACTTAAAGTGATAAATGCATTTGGTTTTGATCTTGAGAGAACACTGGAAGGACACCGAAACAGATGAATCTTTTTCAGTAATAAAATCAGACAAAAAAAGTCACACACAGACTTAGTCGTTGTGAAGTTTGATGCAGCCAAGCTAGAGAACTGAATACCATGGACTGAGCGCATGGAATTGGAACCAGTCCATGGAATTCAGTTCTCAGAGCTGGGAACTGCCAAGATTCGTCACATCTTCTTTTAAAAGGATGGGGGACAGGTTGCAAAGCCACATAAACAAGAAAAACAGGATTTAAACCTTTACCTAAAGATAATTCACCCTCAATGTCTACTTCCATGTCTACTGGAAGCTTTTCAAGATGGAGCCTGCAGTGAATAAGATCCCAAAGGGTGGGGTGGAATGAGGATACACTCCCCCCACCACCTGAAATATAATGACATTGTGAGGCCCCAAGTCAGCAAAACTCTTTACCACATGTTTTGTGTTTTGGAGACAGGCTTAACTTTCATACAGCAATAGAGCAACACATACACATCTGCACTTTACAGAATTGATTTAACTTAAGGTATGATTCTGCAGCTGCCCTCAGCAAGTGATGAAACAGAGCAAGAGTTCCCAGGATTAAGATGAGAAAGATTTTTTTCCTTGTCTCAAGCATCATTTTTCTTGAAGCAAAAAAAGGAAGGGGTAAAGTCTCTGAGTTCTTTGCTATCCTTTTCAAGTGCAGTATGCAGTTTCAATTCACTGGCTGTAATTCAGACACATTCAATGATATGCTGTCAAGGCAGGTGAGAAGAATGTGATAGACAAAGTGCAGTCTCCTATTTCCCTCGGCCAGGAGACCTAGTGCTCCACAGCAAGGGAACTGCTCAGCCGCTCTTTCACCTCTGCCCACTTAATTATTAATTCTTTTCCTGAAGTGCTCAGAGAGCTCAGAGAGATGGTTTGTAAGGTGTGTTGTGCAGCTACAGCACTGCTAAGTAAAGCCATAAGGCTCCTGTTAAGAACTGGTTATTCCCCTTCTCTGAGAGCAGTCGAGACCGTAACTTCAGGACTGCCCACTGAAGATGCAAATAAACAGGATGGCGACTGCAGCAGAGACAACGCCACAGCCCGAGGTGTAAAGTGGTGACATTGCAACACAGGGGTTAAACTGGTTGTGGGGCTACCATGAAACCCCAAAGGAAGGGAGATGCTCAGCTTTCAGAAAAGCAGAATTGGGGAGCATCAAACCTTTTGGTGCCTTTAAGAAAAATCCCATTTAAAGCAATCCCATGAGGCAGCGCTGGAGAAAAAAAGCTGCATTTTATTTCAAACACCCTTAAGGAATGAAGCATGGGGTGAGCTACTTCCAGCCAGTTATACCAGTAAAATAAGTTACTCAACAGAAGAGTTTTTTTTTAAATGCCAATTGCTCTTTTAATTTACACATTTTTCAGACAGCTTAGCACTGCTTCTTGATGTAAGTCAACACTTTATGTGAACAGAAGATGAGGGCAATACATAATCTATATATTAAGCATACTTTCAAGATTAAAAAAAAGTAATAAAACTTGAAAGCAATGGCCCAGTTCTGCAACTTATCTCTACATAGGAAATCTGGTGTTGAAGCACTTTTGAATTAGGTTCTTAGCCTGTGCTTTATTTCTCTGACGTCAAGTAGAGGTGACTAATACAAAATGACACATATGTGTTTAAACACTGAACTGAGAGTTTGTGACTAATCTGTTCCATCCATCACAACCACTAGGGCACTGTGAAGAATCAGATCCTACTGTATTATCCCTTGAAAACCCTCCTATTTTAGTGGAAGATACCAAGGGACATTGAAATATCCTACTGTTCCACATACTGTTATCCTAGGGCAGCTTGTTTATCAATAAAGAACAGCACGTTTTCCTTAATACACAGCTTGGCAGTATCTTGAAAACGTTTTATGGGAATTGGGTGAACTGGGATCACATTGTACCATGCAGTCCATTTCCACAGTTAATCAAAATAGAGGGGTGGTCTTAACAGACATGGCCATTTCAAAGTTCCCCTCCCCTCCAAAGAAATCTCTCCAGTTTCTATGGACAACAGAATATTGAAATTGGTGCATGGCTGCAAACTGAAATGTGCCATCTAAAGGCTCATTGTCTCTCCATGGTTTTACTTAGATTCTTCAAACACCACAGCTTTTCCAATCTACTCTCAGCTGTCTCATCTGCTTTTGGTGCTGCTTCTGATCAAAGTGGGCTGGCTTATGCCGTGGCCTTGGTTACTGAATTAGGGCTATTTTCATTTGGGCTGCAGCACAGAAGGCAAGTCCTGACGTCAAGTGCAGTGAGCTTAGATGCTTTCCAATTCCCCTGAGATCATGTTGATAAGAAAGCATGAGAAATATAAACCTAGCAGCCTCTTTCACTGTGCCTTGATGGCAGCGGGATATGCCAGTGACCCAGGAGGGAGAAAGCGGCACAGCAAAAGGTATAACTTTGCAGGAACTCTAGAACAATGGAGCCATTGCTCAGACTTGCACAGCAATCACTCAAATGAATTTCTTGAGCAGAGTTATCTATGAGACAAATCTACTTGGAACTCCGGATTTTTGCTGGGCTAATGGATGTGCAAAACTGGCTGAGGGTGTGAGATTCTGGATTAACAAAATGATTAGGACTTCACTAAGTATACGAGTCATTTGCTTACTAATGAAGCCTTTCACACGCATGCCATACATTCTCAGGTAAGAGTCCAGTTTCCAGTAAAGGAAGAAAGGGATTCATTAGGACCAAAGATTTGCATAACATTGTTAGAGTAAGAGTAGGAAAACGCATCCGACCTTTGATATACCAACAGTGGAGAAAGAAGCATTTGTCCTTACAGATCAAAGGCAGAAATTCTCATAAACAAGACCACATGTTTTAAATAACCAACCATACAATATGATGAAAGGGAGACTAAGAAGTAATTTTCTCCTTAAATATTCCTTCCAAGTATTCAGACAACACTGCAAATTGCATGGACAAAAACAAGAAAAGAAATCACATGAAAAGTTAGATTGACCTTTACAATGCCGGTGTTTCAAACACAAACACATCCTGCACAGCAAGCCACATGCTGGTAGGAGACGTAGAGACTGTTTTCTAAATCAATAGCTGATGTTCACAAGCAAAAAGCCTGAAAGTCCCAAGTCCCAGTCAACAGCAAACACTGATGTTCATAAACTCTGAGGGTGATGCATAAAGTGTAGAGTTTATAACACCTTTCCCTGTCAAAGAGGGTAAGAGCTACAGTCCTGTCCCAAAAAGCCAAGACACAGCTATAATTGCAAACCGTTTTAACAATAATGGACATGCTCGTGCATGGTTGAGTAAATAATGCAGACTATATCTAAGGTATCACTTTTGTTACTTGTTTCATATTTAAGTAAATCAAAGAGGAAGTAAAGATTTCCCTTCTTTCTGCCACTCAGCTCTTTGACAGGGGTATTTTAAACAATCTAACAAGTAGAAAAGGAGGAAAAAGCCCAGTGGCAGCTTACCTTAACGTATTCAAGAAATTCCATTAGAAAGCTGCGAGACTGAATACAGCAAAGAAAACAATTATTATTTTAAACTCATGAACATTAAATTAATTGCAAACTTGCTAATTACAAATACTATAAAGTGTTTAGCTTGCATACTTCTGAAGTTTTAAACACACAGAGAGGGACATTTTTGAACTGGAAAATAAAAATATAGCTTTAATCTTAACTAGGAATTTATGGTAAGTATTTTCTAAGACAGGATATAGCTCAAGTACAATTTGTGTTTAAGCGTCTTCCGAAAGGAAATCTTTGAATCTTTCCTTCTTCACATCATACATACCCTGAAATAACCTTATTTGTGTGCTTGTGCACTGGGTATTAAGCTAGATATACACACCAAGGACATTTTGTACAGAGTGCTTCAGGAGACAGCTCATGCTGATGCTCTAGTGCAGCACACAGCTGCACAACATATGTGGAAGCTCAAGCTGTTTCCAAAGCTATGCACCTGAAATTCAGCATTTCAACATAAGCGACTCAATTTTCAAAGGCAATGCAAACAGTGTGCGTTTAAGTTAACAGGAGATCAAGTTACTCTGCAACCCTGGAAATCAATCAACCTTAATTAACTGCTTAAGTCAGGACCTTAATTTTCAGCATGAGTTTCAGCACACTAGCCTCAACAATACAAGGCCAAGTCAGCTATTGTAAAATGATACAAAAATGCTTCAATGCATTATCCACCACAAGACAGAAGGGTGACTTGCCATTTCTGTAGGGCTGGTGTCTCCAAATAACTTAGGTACCTGGGACTGCTTCTGAAGATGACTTTCAAAGTCACCTACTATTAATGTACTATCTCCCTGTCCCCACTGAAGATATCTTATGTTGAGACCCAGGGATCATCAACTGCCTGCTAGCTCTTTTGAGTAAGGAACACCCTTCTCTGTACCCACATACAGAAATATTAATTTTTTCTTGACAGGCACGTGTAGGAACACAGACAACAAAACACATTCTAGTTTTAAAGGGAGTCTAAAGTAGAATAATATTTTATCAGTAATCTGATCTTCTAACAGATTAGGTGCACATTTTTGAAGGAACTTTCAACAGAAGGTATGCATTTTGCTGCTCTCTGCATCTTCAGAAATTCCCCATCACCAGATACAACTTCTCTTGGTGCTAATCCTAGCATGATGGTGGAATTTCTCTTAAAGGAAAGAGGTCCGTAGCAAGACCTTGTGACTAACGTCGAGCAGTATTTACTCATTACAAGCTCCTCAGCCCAAAGCCATTCTCAGTCACGCTAAGGGCAAACCCACTCAACTCTACAGTGTTGCTGTAGCAGAGGAGCAAACGAACACATGGCCTGAAAAAAAGCACTTATCATGAAATGCATCGGACAGCTTAAATTTGGCAGCTACAACCCAAGAGCAACTTCAGCGTTTGATAGGAATTAGAATTAGTCTAACAGGTTTTCAGCCCACAAAATAAGAAAACTGCCTCCCACAACAGTGTAACTTTTTCAAGTTTGCTGTGATACTATGTCAAGTATCACATTTCAACCACCATCCCCAGCAGCGCATCTGCAGGCAGCCACAGGAGGAGCGCGCTGGAATGTTAAGGAGAGTTTGAAATACTATCAACCATAGCAATCATTTGCAACACTGAATGCACAGCTTTCCAGTGCACAACTCACAAACATCTAGGTTGTATCCTGTGAATTCTCTCAAAAGAAGCCTTTTAAGGCAAGAGCTTGTGTTTTCATTTGATTTCACAGCTGCTCCTTTGGTCTAGAAAACCACACCAAACCCAAGCAATTCCTCCCAAAATACATGGGCATTACCAAACTCCGTATTAGCCTTGCTTTCATTTGGCCCACTGTATATGGGTAGGGCAGAACTGATGACAGTAAAAGAGTATGTGACTTCCAGGATGAGTTTTATTTCTGTCCTCACATTAAGGGAGGAGAGAACTCATTTCTAGTGACAGGCATCTGCCTTAGTACTCCAAACTAATTTAGAGGAGTCTGGAACTAGGGACTGTAACATTCCCCAGGAAATTCTCCAGCTTAACATGTACCACGTACACAATCTAGCTTTTACACACAAAAACATTTGGCTGACTCTTAATATCAAGTACATTTTGCACAAGACAGAATGCAGTAAGGGCAACCTAAGTCTAACAAAGGTAAAGGAAACTGCATTAATAGCCTAACATCCATACATACCTCTTCCTCTGTCATTGATTCTTCAACCCCTTCCTCTTCAACTACAAAACTCTCCTTCAGCTTCAGGTACTCTTCATACTCCCTCTTCTCCTCTTCTTCCTTTGCCTTCCTTTTTTCCTCTTCCTGGACAGAATAGATGACAAGAAGTCAGTTTGTTCCTCCCCAAATCAGGTTCAGTTTTAAGTAGCATCTTCTTTATCTGCAGTCTAGTTTTACTAGGACAGACAGCCGATAAAAGGTTTCTAAAGTGAGCCTAAGTTCTCCAATGGTATCATTAATTTCACAGGCCACCCCTAAGGTAGTAACCATCTCGCGTGGTAGTACAGGCTTGCACACAATACACCTAGTTCTTAACAGATCTGACAGGGGAGAAAAAAAATCACTCTTATATAGCAACCTGCCTTCTTAATTTGCATGAATATGTTTCTTCTGCAGATCCCGTGACAGGAAGTCCCTGCCCCTAACTGTACTTTGATGCAACATCCACATTTTCAGTAACTGGCCCCAATTCTGCTCTGGCATGCACTACAGTTCATTAGGAGTCATCACAAAGAATATTGGAGTTACACTGATGTACATCTGCGTGAGAAAAGAAGCTGGTCCACAAAAGTTTTAAGTAAAATCTCTTTTTTATGACATACAAGCAGCTACGTCTACATGGAATGTAAAAACTGTATAAAATATTTTAGGCATACGAGATAAGGTATGATTGTATTAAAAAGGGTTTTGGTTTTTTTTTGTTTGTTTTTGGTGGTTTGTTTTTTTTTTACACATCTGATTATTAACTAAAAGCTACAGGCTCCGATTTTAGTTATCTGCAATAAAAATAGTTTCGGTTACCCACCCTGAAAGAAACACTGACGTCTTAGAAAACAAAAACAAAAAAAAACACCCCCAAAACTCCAAAGTAATGTTGACCCAGAAAACTCTAAGACCAACGTCAGTGAAATAGCAACGCAAACTAATGGGTAATGTAGAATACTCTCATATTCAACACAGCAAAACTGTGATTAGATGTTTTAAAATGTGACAGATTACTTTAAAAACATTTCAAATAAGAAAAGATTTTTACTGGAAGCTCATTAATTTCCAGCTTTCCAAGATTTTCTTTTAAAATTTGTTTTGTTCTTCTCCAAAACAGTTTACACATGTAACTTGACACAGAAGAAAAGTGTTTCCTTACACAACAGCTTCTTCCACAGATAAATTTATGTTTGTACAGCATGCAGTACAATGAAATTCCAATTTGACTGGCCTCTGGTTGTTATCACATTGCAAAGGCTTGATTAAAACTTGGAAAGATGAGTCCTTCAAGTTTCAAGTACAATCTCTGGGCGTTCCTTTACTATTAACAAGGAATTGATCTCTTAAAGAACAACTATATTGATTTCTAAATGCTTGTCATGCTCCATCTTTGGCACTAATATGGTAATTGCTTCCTTAAATAGCTGGAAAGCAAACACTTTATCCACTAAAACAGGAAGTGATGGGAACAGGTAATTAAGTATATTGAAAAATGTCCATATTAAAAAAGATGCCACGTATGCCAAAACTAGCAAGATACCAGAAGAGAGGATGGGAGGGTTGCCCTCCAACAAAAACCAAAGAGAAAGTGTATTTGGTCCCAATTGCGTTTAATCAAACTCCCAGAAACTCATGAGAAGGAATGCTATCAACATATGAGAACAACAGGACTGAAATGATCTTACTGTATGTGCAAAATCAAAACCATTTATTTAACCACTATCTCATGAAAAATCTACAGATCTAAGGAAGCTCTTGAGACAAAACAAGACCATTTTCTGTGTCATTCATCACCGTAATGATTATTAGCAAAAGTCCAACAGCAGAGTTTTTGTCCTTATAAGCACTACAGATGCTAAGAACAACAGAACCATATTTCATTTAGAAGTGACAGCAATTGTTCTTTTCTTATAAGTGCATTAAATTTAATCTTGATCCTAGAAATACAAGAATAAGGTTCTTCCCCATGTCTGCTACAGAGGTTTCAATTCAACAGGATTTGAAATGAGAGAAAAAAAAAAAAGAGAAAACTCAAAACCTGAGAATTGCTTTGGTAAATTTCTAGATGGATCTACAAAAAAAATTAAAATTATTGGAAGACAGTGTCCCATTTACAACTGAGAATAACAAAATCTAAGAAGTGTTTTCCTGTTTCTGGAAAGTCTAACAAATGAACAAGACTTGTTTCTGTCTTCCTTACATACCTGAAGAACAGTATCTTCAATTTTATTAAAGCATACCTGCATGTTACTACCAGTACTTCCATTTCCAACATAAGCAGAAAAGTATCTCTGCTGTGAGACTGGCAAAGCACTCAGCTACCAATTTTTCTTTTGTAGTCTCCTTAAAAGCCAACGTGAGTTTATTTTCCAGATCCTAAATTTTGATTCTATGATCAGGAGAACATTTCCAGGTGGTCTGAGACATTGCTTTGATATTTTAAGTGTGTCATCCCTCAAAGCCTCATGATCCCTGGTGGCTGTAGACTCCTCCATAACACATAAGTATTTCCAGAAGCTTTTTAATCTAGTAACTAAAAATCCCAGTCACTTCCTGTGCAGTCTTACATACTTTACTACCTAAACTCACCTCGGATTCAATCTGTAGAAAAAGAAGGATTTAGTCAATAGGTTCAAAGCCAATAGGAGAGATGTTTTTGGGCAAATGCACCGGGAGAAGCAACCAGCAACAGCAGTGGAAGATGAGCAGGGGGAACTCTTGCCAAGTCAGGCTGTTTGTTAGCACTTATTCTCAGCTATTTTTTTCACTATTATTGGCTGTCATGCCAACGCTCTTCTTTCACATACCCGAGTCACACAGCAGTTGCATGGCAGGTATGGGGTTAAATTTAGGCACACTGCATTCCCACAAAAAACAGTCTACCTGTATGTGTAACCCACACACTGAGACACTTCCAGCACCCCAGGGTCTACTAATGAAAAAGAGACCAGTACCTGTTTCATGCAAGTCATACAGGGGGCACTCAGCTCAAACACAAATTTTAAAAACCCCGTATCTTTGTTAGTCAGGTTTCTTTGCCTCTCCTCATTCTGATCTCATTAACTGCTTCGGAGTTAAGTGGTGAAGCATGTGGCTCAGAGTAGAGATAACAGCTGGGCCACCTCCCTTCAAGGATGGGTGGGGTGGTGGGGAAATCCCAGCACCATGGAAATTTGGTAACTGCAGATGCTCACCTTCAGCTGCAAGCTTTTTTTTTCCTTTTCAAAGCAGGTTTGCTTCTCTCCTCACCCACCTAAACGTTACCCAAACCGGAAGCTTCCTACAGTGTAAAGATTTCCTTTTTATCAGTTTACTATACACTACTATCCCACTCTGATCATGTCTTTACTGGAAAAAAATAATATTTTTTTAATAATTCTAACCTTTCCTCCTTCTTTCTTTTTTTCTGACAAAATGTCCACATTCTTACTGCTGGACTGATTCTACCATGACATTCTTGCCATGAATCTCATATGCCACCTTGCATAGCACAGACCCAAGAGCTTCCAGAACTCCATGAAGCGTGTAGATCTCCATCCCTCTGGCAGACACTTTGCAGCACCCTTACCCCTTCCTATACTGGACCTGGTCAGCATGCACCCAGTCCTTCCACTGCTCTCCAGCCTTCCTCCGTTCCACCTGCCCACTGAGGACCTGGATTTGCTGCGAGGCTGCTTTCAGATTATTACCTTCTGTTTGCCTCTTACCTTGATCACAATAATTATTTCCACAACATCAAAAACATTGATTGTGCCAATTACAAAAGATCCCAATCTTTTACCAGGTGAAACCTATAGCAACTTGAAAACTTTTAGACTTGTAGTTGGAAGCAGACCTTGACTCTTGGGATCACAAAGCCCTCTGGAGTCCTGGGATGCTCCCTGAGAAACTGCAATGTTCTGACTAGTTGGCAGATTACAGCCTTTGAAGGTTTATCATGCATTACTATTTTTAGCAAAGGGTGAGGACCCTTACGATACTGTCCAGCAAGAAGATACTGAACTACTGTTTCTACCTTTCAATGCAGTAACCCATTTAAGGTGACACCGAGACCATGCGATATTGGCCTATGGAGTAAGCAGCTTTTCTGCGAGCTCTGCCTAAGCAGCTTTCCCTGAGAGGAAACTGCTAGTTGTGTGCTGTGCCAACTCTCCTCCAAATCAGATAAGGACAAGCCTGCTGACAAACAAATAATTTATAAGCAGCTTATTAGACTGCTAAGTGGAATAGATCTCACTGCTAGTGAAGAAGGTAGACCATACACTGGACCATCTTCAACCACCACCTGCTACCAGTTGTTCCTTGTTTGCAGCTGTTTCCTTGACATGCAGAATGAAGAAAAGCATTCTGGTTTCTATGCCAAATGCTTTGAGGTTTGTGGACCAAAGAAACCCTCCATGTAGAATATCCAGCTTTTGTGCTCTTAGTGCAGGTTCACAGGAATCTAAACAGGACTTTACAATAAATAACTTGGTATAGAGCAGATGGATCTCTAGGATTCCTCCCCAACCCCCCATTGTTTAGACAAAAAATAAAGAAATACCTTTAGAAAGACAGAGTAAGTGTTCTTACAAGTCTTCATGCCCTCAAAATCAGTGCAGAATGAGTTCTCTGCAAGCTTTTCAACTTTTTCTTTCTTAGAAGAAATTAATTTTCAGGAAAGTATACACACTTCAAAGCTGATGCTTAAACTGAAACTACACAGTAGCCTACATTCAGCCTCCATAAACACATTGTTTATATATCAATAGTGGCTATAAATGCCAAACAGATAATGAAAAGCTCTGCTGAGAAGCAAATTTCAATGTTCGCATAATACTACACATAATAAAATAACTAAACAGTCCACATTTTAGAAGTCAGTACCTGTTCTTACATGATCAAAGTATCAATGAGCCAAAACCTTAGGCTCTTAGCTCTCAAAAGCTTCAACAGGCCTCTTGGGATCACTAGCCAGTCCTCTATTTCTACAGCTCTTAAGATCCAGACCGGTTTTATTTAGGCACTTAAATCTGAAACTGTAAGCCTAAATGAAATTGCCTAAGCTTAGAAACTTCGGGCACAGCTGTGCTTGAGCAGTACAGATCTTGTTTTAATGAAATGTTGAACAAATATCAGTCCCTACTACTGCTGCAGCCTTTTGTTTCACAACAGTTAAAAGCTTGCCTGCTGGAAGACTGGTAGTTCTACTGAATCAAGCTGCTTCCAGAGCAGTCTGCTCTGCAAACGATTTGCAGGCAACACACCCTTATCAACACGGCATTTTAGTATTGAAGAGTGATTGCTGTGAGCCAGCACAAGCAGCTTCCTCAGCACAGTGAAGCTATTGCTGAAGGACTAAAATCTACAAAAATCCCTGTGCACAGGGGAGAAAAAAAAAAAAAAAAGCTCTTGTGCGAGCAATCTGCAAGGCTTTGTATGAAGGCACTGTTTTGCAACATCAGAGGAAGTTCGTTCTCATTGATAAGGTGGCAGTTGGTAAACCATCTCACCACTAAAAAACTCCAAGAGTGAAAGGGAAATCCCCAGGGTAAAGCAGAGCTGAAGCAAATGCCAATTATAAAGGAGCTTCCTCACATGCACAGCCAATCAGGTCATCAGAACACTGGAAAGGAAACTTGAATTTAAAAATGTATTATCTGGTTTGCAACACTGGAGCCAAAGGGCAACCACATTTTATTTATATGTACATACAAACACATTTAGATAGAACCAGGGGGTTATTTTTCTCAAGTATATGCAAGATTTGAGCCCTCATAACTCCCCTCAAGGCACAGCTCCCAGCTGTAGTACAGCACTGTGCAGAATTGCCCAAAAGTAACAGGAGAGACTGATCAGTTTTTCTGTAAAATAAAGTGGTTTTCATCTGACTCAAGAATTCATTATTTCCACTAGAGCCCAAATCTCAAACTACTTTAGTGGGATGTGTGTGCGAAAGGGTTAATAGTCCCGATGACTTTATCAGAGACCAACACCAGGGAATTTCTAGATCTGCATGCTGCAACATGACTTTATATCCTCCTGATCTATTTGACTTCCCTCGTCACCTGACTAACTTTTAGATGGTGTTTAGTGGCACAGGAATCACCCAGTGCTCTTTACTAGGATTCAGCTATTAATTTAAGATTCTTCTTTACACAAAAACAGTTTCCTTTTAGTGCTTCAGCTACAATCCCAACATTCACAGAAGTTAGCACAATTTTGGTAGCACTTCTTAGGAGACAGTCTGAAACAAAAAAAAGGGTTCAAGTGAATTTAGCTAACATAGCTGGTTGCTTTGGTTTGGAGACTTGCCACCGACACTGTACCTGCAGAAATACTCTGATGTACAGGAAAATAAAGGGAAAAAAAACGAAGCTGACAACAGTAACATTCCTCAGACAAATTTTAGTGATAAACTAAATTTCTTGTGCCTATGGGATTATATAAACTACATAAATGTCAGTAATCAAACTACCTCCAAAAATCATACAACCAGCTGCCCTCTGGCTTTTATTTCATGACAATCACTACTGGAGCTACTTTTCACAATTTTGCCTTTCCACCTCCTAATTTATATGCTGGAATACTATTACTACATGTGTAGTCCACAAGGGCTTATCTGTGACAAAATATTACTTGTGATGATGAATCCTTCCTCTAGAAGAATGTATAAATGACATTTTCTCCTATGCATTCTATAAAAACACAGTAAATCCCATGATCCCTTTATGGTTTATAGGGGCCTGGAAGAGAGAGGCAGTATCTTTTACATCATACAATCAGTCTGTAACAAGACTTGAAAGATAAGATGTTACGATCATAAAAACAGGCTATGCTTACATGCACAGTAATCAACTATCTATTAATTTGTTTCCCCTCCTATCAATCAGTCAAGACTAAAACACTGAAGTCTTGTATTATCGTGCTCCCTATAATACTGCTTTCTTTGCTGACTGAAGCAGAAACTCAAGCAACACAGCCTTAAACATGTGTAAGCCTTGAATTGATCTGTTTTCTGTTAAAGACTCAAATGAAGAGACTTAAAATTACTAAAAACCACTCGAGGATGAAAATTAAATAGACACATTTACTTTGATCCACTCTCAAAACATTCAGCAGTTACTGGATTATCAGCCTGTCTTAGACCCAAGAAAAAATCCAAAATATTGAAAACGCTTTCTTCTGCGTATCAGAATAACATTCTTGATGTAGCCCAGTGGGTTGGCTTGTTGCCCTGATAGAGACTACCTGGAAAACAAATAAAGGAACCAAACAAAAAGAAAAGGCTAAAGTAACAGAATCTAAGTAGCCAAGGAAGTTACTGCCTCAAGTGAATAGCAAGTTTGATTCAAGCACCTAAGAAGTTTTCAAAATTCCAGTACATACTCCTTTGGACTGTTGAGCACAAAGTTTAAAAATACAACAAAAGCCCCAAAGCCTTAGTTTTTATATTCCTGTGTTTCACTGAGCCCTGTGAAATGGAGGAAGTGTTTTAAAGCAATCTTTACTAGGAATACTGAAAATTAAAGTAAAAACAATTAAGATTTTCCTCATTCAATCAAAATAAGTTACTCAGCCCTAAATTGAACAGACATGGATTAAAAAGAAAGTCAAATATGTTAATAAGCACGTTCTGTGTGAGAAGTTGTCTAGTTAGAATTTCACCCTTATTTTCTACTCAACTTTTCAACCATGCCTGACTGGTCTTAGCCAGCTGTACTGCTAAACCCCAGTCAAACCCACAGGCAATCACCAGGGTAAGATCTTTGTGCTCGGCAACAGCTTCTTTTTACCAGGTTGGCCAAGCTCAGCTGCAATTTGCTTAGCAATTCACCTACTGCACTGCCACGACTCTGGAAGAATTGAAATTCTGTTCATTAGCCTCTTCTAAAGGAAGTGTCATTTAAACAATGCTAGCGTACAGCAAGTGTGCCCTCCTAATCCCTCCCAGACTATTGCAGTCACTTGGTTAATTTCAACCAATTCTTCAGGGTTTCAAGGACATTGAATTCCTAGAATAGTAGTAAAAAAAAAAAAATTAAAATATTTAAAATTAGGTAACTGGGTGGAGACAAAGCACTTAAAATACACCAATAGAGGAAAACTGCCATCTCATTTATCTGTTATGCCAAGCTCCATGGCATACAAAGATGGGCAACAGATGTGCTTTGGAGGCAGCCAGAGCTTGTCTTTACCTCTTTCTGAGCAGCAAATACGAGGAGAAATTTGCAATGCTTCAGAGAAAAACAGAGCAGTCACTGGGACCACAAGGCATTGGCTGGTGCTACCGAAGTGTGTGGGCAGGGGAAAAGCAATAGACACAAATCCCCAGGAAGCCAGGGCTGACAGTTCTGCTGTTGGCAAACAGCTTGCCCAAGAACAGGAGTGGCTTGGACTGGCTGAGATCAGTTATCCAGTCTCACGGCTCATGCTTTGACCATTATGTACTGCTAGATTTCTACACCTCTCAAAATGGCAGCTGTGGAATAACTGGTCTCTTGGAAGTTTACCCAAGTTACTTTACAGATCAAAGTTTTGGCCCATGCTATATATCTTGATGTTTGTAGTACTGACAATCTCCTCATCCATTTCAATTTCAGAAATTCAGGAGTTTTCAACTGATGAAAAGGAAACAAAAAACAGTTCAAAAGATAAAAGCAAATGTACATTCTACAAAAGATCTCATGGATACAATCTGCATGCATAATGCATGGCAAAAAAAAATTGTAATTGCTTTATCTTGCCTTCATACCTCCAAAAGAGGAAAAGAAAAATTATCTTTTCCTCTTTTTAAGTGTTATCAGCAACACACCCCTCTTACACAGCCTGCACTTACAAACCAGAGACACAAATTTCCATGCACATTTAAGTATCCCAAAAAATTAACGCTGAAAGCTGGGAGCTATGCTCCCCTGAGACAGCAATTAGTAACCATGGGATTGTGCAGAACACTTCGGTCCTTGCTTCCAGAAGCATGTTGCAAAGCTACCACACAACTTGCTCAAGCATCAGAGAGCATGAAACTCATTCCTAGTTCTTAGCCAGTAGCACTGGTGCCCATAATACACAAAGCAGCTTTGAAATAAGTTTGCCTCCCTCACTGATGAAAGTATTCAAGAAAAGCATTTCAATTGCACAGTACCTGTTTTTCTGGGTCACCCCTGCTAACACACATTTGTATGCCTAGTTAGAAATCTTTAATTGTGAAACATATGTAATAAATTTGTATAATTAGAATAAACTCGTATAACGTTACAGAACAGTTGTAAAATTAGTTGCTGATGTCTTTCACTTTTTTGCCCTGCTTGTTACAGTCATCAGACAAGCAGCTCAAATGAGCACAATAAAGGGCCAAGTGAAGTTGCAAAATCTCCTTCCTTGTGGGACACTCAAAGCCAGCCTTGGTCAAGGTCCCGAGCAACCTGCTCTAACGGGACAAGGTTGGAGCAGGAGAATGGACCAGATTCTGTGATAACCAAACTTCTCTCATCAGACGGCCAAGCAAGCAACCCCCAGAATTTCTCTCACTACTAGGTATAACTCCTTCCTTCATACACCTGCATTTAAATAGCTCCTGGATGAACTAACAGCCACCTTAATCAGCTGTGTTTGTCAACATAACAAGCTGACCAAACAATCTGTCACTATGGCATACAGCAGTAGCAGATACACAACCAGGAGATTGGGTTTCATTTTGTCCTAGGCTCGACCGTGGGTGAGTGGGTGCTGCTATGTGTGTGTACTGACGTTTGGAGCGGTTTTCACTTCTGCCAAGCACTTGGGTGAACAAAGCTGGGATCTACAAATCAAATAACTGAGTATTGCCGTAATTCAAAGAAAATGGAGAAAAAAAGCCCCAAACAAGTTAAAGATGTATGCAATAGTAATGGAAGCCAAAGGGAGTTCTGCTGATCACACAACTTACATAGAAACAATCTCAAAGACAAACTTGGTTCAAAATTTCCATCTATAAATACAACTAATCCCACCTGTCGTTCTTCCTCGAGACGTATTCTCTCCTCCTCTTTCCGCCTTTCTTCCTCTCTTTTTGACTCAAGTTTTTTCCGTTCTTCTCGTTCTGCTTCTTCAGCCTAAAAAAAAAAAAAATAAAAAAAATAAATTATTCAAGCCAAGCCTTACTCTTCCTGAATATACATTTTAAAATTTCATATTGTGATACCATGGGGAGTTCTTATTATCTTCCTAGATGTAGGTACAGAAAGAAACAGTAAAGAGAACAATAATAATAAAAAGGTATTATCATTTGACTCCCTCCTCCCCCCCAACCTCCAGCATTGTGGTAAGTTTAGAAATCACCCTTCTCACTTGCATTATCTGTATCTTAATAATGGTTTAAGGTTTGTATGTACGTATAAGCTTATTACTATAGTGTTATTAGGTATTATTGTGTCATGGCATTCCATTTCTCCTCAATGGAATTTAAGGAGAGTTTAAAAAAGAAAGGGGACTATAAATTCTGTAAAACTAAGTACATTCAAATTTATCATTAACCTGCGAAGAGTCTCTCAAAGAAAATGCTACACTGGTCTCTTCAAAGAATTTTATTATTTGTTTTTAAACCAAACCTTGCAAAGAGATCGATGCAAAATAGGGGGGAAGGGCATATAGTGTATTGTTTAGAGATGGTCTTCAGTCTCCAGTATATTTAAATATGAAAATATATTAAAACAAACAAGCAGCAGACATTCAAATCGAGGATTTCTGGCTTTGAATGTTTCAGAGAGAAATACCAGAAGAATTTATCTGTCTACATGGGAAAATAAAAATCAGCATGTTTTTAAAATGAAACAAGATTCATCACCAACCGATGCTTATCTACCTTCATTCAACTTTGCTCAAATTTTCCACCAAAAAAAAAAAAAAAGAAAAAAGAAAAAAGAGGCAAATTAAATAGAATATGGAAAGTAATGACAAAATGGTTAAAGCACAGAGTGAGAAAAGGATCGTAATGGAAAGTTATATATAACATAATAATCAAGTTTATTATCAAACATCCTATCTACAGGACATACCAGTACAATGTAAAGCAGAAATCAGATTTAAATCTTAGGTGAACACAAAAGCCTCAAGATGGGATTTCACTGGCTTTGTTTGGACCCTCTACACATTAGAAATGCTAGTAGTTTCATAAACTCTTTTTGTAAAATGTACACTCCATGCTCTGGTACGCAAAGGCTGTGTATGTTTTATCCCCTTATTGCAAGCTCATGTTCCAAGTTACAGAACAATACAGAGTTCGCAAAAAATATATACAACAATTAAAAGGAATTAATGTGTGACCTGCTGCCATCCACCAGCACAGTTCAGAAAGTAAGGTTCAAAAAGCCTCTTGCTTCGCTGGAGTTAACAGCAAAATGCTGATCAAAATTGAGAAAATGCAACAGTACTTAAGTGAGTACTTTTACACACAGACTTAAGAAAAGGCACAGAGTGTTCAATCTGTATACATGGTCTCTCTTTAAGGGCCAAACTTAGACCAAAACCTCACCTCAATCCCTAAAAACAATAAAAATGGTTAAACATACGTAAACCCATAAAAAGTCTTTGCACTATGAGAGCACATGAAACACTACTCAGAACTGCCCACAGTTTCAATTATAGACCAAGTGTTACAACAATGCTATGTGGGCTTAAGTGTACTTTTAAGGAGAGACAGTACTAATGTAAAGCTGCAAGCCAGTGGAAACCTCCAGTGAAAAGTATTCAGGAGTTAAACTCCTCTGTCCTCTCAAATGAATGCCAGAGAACCTAATGGAAAGAAAATGAGACAATTTTCCACGGTCCTCATGGTGTACAACAAAGAGATGAATTTACATTTTTAAAACAAAACCACAACCATTGTGATGATACTGCCTTTGCCTTTCTGGGGTGTCTGTCAACACCAGCTCTTTGCTGAGTACTGCTGTTCAGTGTCTTCTCTGGTCTCTGTACGTGGCAGAAAATGCTTACCTCTCTCTGTGCTTTTCTGGCTTGTTTCTCTTCTAATTTCCTCTGCTTCTTTGCTCCAATTTTCCCAGACACCTGAAATTCTGGCACCTCCTCAGCATCATCTTCCTCTGCAATATTGTGTAAATGACAAATTTTAAATAATCTGTAAAAAGTCCCTTTGAGAAACTTTACTGCTTCCTAGGAAAGCAGCAGCAGCAGAGAAGCAGACACATACATTTCAGACAAGACCTATTAGATGGAAAAAGACATACACACACAAAAAACACACAGGACTGCCAAAGCCACAGAGTAGTATTAACAAGGCAAACACACTCAAGCGAAATCAGAGGTAAAAATTTACTCAATCTATGGAAGGAAGGCTTTTCATTTCCCACTTTCCACAATTAAAAAGACATACATCCTCTTACACAGAAAATGTGATAATGGCTGTGATTATATAACTGCTTAACATTGACCTGCAGAAACTTTCTTCCCAGTTGCCTTTAAGCTTAGCACAACAGACATTCATTCAAAAGGCAGGATTCAGGGGTATGTCGCTAATTTACTGGTTCTACCCTGATACAACTAACCTTTAATAGAGGAAGAAAAAAAACACCAAAAATCCCTGCAATGCAAAGCTTGGGCCTGACTGCAATAGAACTACATGAAAATAGTTCCCAGTTCTACAACAACTGGTTGTTTATAAAGATGGTTTCCACAACTGTGAAATACAAAAGTGTCATGCTCAAAATGATGTGCAAACACATTATTTTTCTCCTCACTCAGGGGGCTAAGACTAAAGAGCTTTTAAAGATTGCCATTTCCTCCCCTCTTTCTCTGGACCAACGTCTCATAAAAATCTGGCTACTTCATTTGCTAATCTAAATTAGTCCTTGATCCTACAACATAAATACTGTGGACTGACCTCAACACGCAAAAAGAAATCATTAGCTTACTTCATGAAACTCTAACGTGTAGATTCATGTGTCTGAATCAGATGTCAGAATGAAAAAAAAAGATCTTTATCACAAAGATGACTTTTTTTTGGGAAAGTAATTCACACTTTGAGCATCCACAGTGCTGTTATGCTTGATCCTGTCTTCAGATCCACACACTTGAAGTCTGATGGGTAATCTGAAGAACAGCACAGCCAGCTCCTACAATTTTCCTGACATGCAGTGTTTAACTAGGGAAGGAGAAAGGGAGAAGCATGCAGGGGAAGTTCTTCCTCAGTTAACTTTTAGCCCTTAACACTGTGGGGAAGAAACAATTTCCCACTCATACAACCCTTAAGCCCTTGGTTTCTAAGCCAGGGCTAACGTGAAAAAAGAGCCCATCATGTTTGATAACCAGTTTCATGAGAGCCTGCAGCAGTTGTACCTGGAGCTGACTATACTGTGGCAATCACCAGAATTGTATTGCTAGTGCTACAGCAGGGTATTTTCTGCAGGGAGCTGCCTCCAAAGAGTCTGGTCTCCCTTTTTAGGAACCCAAAAAACCCCTGCTGTTAAAGCAGCACATGGATGAAAAATAACCACCCTTCTTTTATATGTAAAAGTAGGTTTGAAAAACTCTTAGTTTTACCAATTCCAATATACAGTATGGTCCTATGGTTAAGCCACCAAGACACATAATCAGAAACAAATGTAATTGAGAGCCGTGTAGGTGGCTCTCAAATAACTGTTTTCAGGACATGGAAGTTAACAGGAGGCAGGCTTGCTGTATTGGACTGAATTAAGGAATAAAGTTGAAGTATGGCTTGAAGGTTTGCTTGACGTAACTAGGCTGCTCTTAGCATGAGTAAGCAAATACTCCAAGGTGGTTTTTTTGGTTTTTTTTTTTTTTTTTTTTGTTTTTTTTTCCCCTAACTTAGCTGATTACAAACAGGGGCCTACCCTGCTGAAGGGACATGATAAGTAGCAAGACAGATGTTTCTAGACGCGTATGCATGTAGCAAACGTAGAGGCCAACACAATGTGATCTTGGAGAAGGAACTTCTCTCTGAAGAACAACGGGGGTTCCAAGAGGGTGGTGGGGTATGGTAATGAATTCTCGGAGAGTAACAAATATGTTAATTCGTTCCCCAAAATAACATGACTATGTATGTATAATGTGAATATGTTGTTAAACTAACTCTACGTGGCACGCACATCTGGAGAAGCGATCCCCTGTGTGTCCAGTGCTGCCATAAAGAATACCTGCTTTATAGTCACCCTGACTATTGAGACCTAATTTTGCCTTTCATGGCATCAGGACTTCAAAGAATTACTGGTATCTGATTATCAAGATGATCAAAAGGGGTTCCCCCTTCCCACGCTACAAACAAGACAGCAACAGGGGACAGTCAGACTTGACACAGTTGCTTCTACAATTTCGCTGAAGCTTAAAATAACTTTATTTTTTAAATACCAGGCCAAGGGGAGTTCCAAACACAATGCATGAGCAACCCAGCATTAGCAGCTATTACTCCAAAACTGACAGTTCAATACTGGTATTATTCTTTAGAAAATTATTTCTGGAAAACATCACAAGTATAAACACCACCTATGACACTATTCAGCCTGAGGCTCTGAGTGCTTCTCAGATTTCACTGATATTAAGAGTACCTGAGCCAGAAGCGAGGCAAAAGTCTAGAAAGGATTTTAAAACCTTTTTCTAGTCCTGGATCAAACACGTCTTTGTTCAGTAGCATTTGCTTTCTTCCTGTCTGAAGCATCTGATGTGATGATCCCCTAAGTACCCTTTCTCCAAGCTTCTTCTAACGCATGGAGTCACATCCAACAAAAGACAGAGACAGCAATGCAGGCACAGCCAATGATTCAGCAGAGCACTAAGGGTCAACAGTGCACTAAACCTGGGTGCAATTAGTATGTGCTAAATAAACCTGAACGCTGACAAGAACAAAAGCACATGGTAAAAGGATCTGCTGAATCAATTGGTTATTACAGCAGAATAGCTGCACCGATTCCCTCCCCACCCCACCCCCCCCCCCCCAAAAANCCCATAAAGAAGCTATCATTTCAGCAGTTTTCAACAATCGCTTTTTACATACTCATAGTTGTCAACACTAGTAGACCTCATGGGGGGTCAGTCCATGGGAACATGCACTCCATCTGCCCCTATGCATCAGATGTAAGACATTCAGTCGATCGGGCTCACTTGCAAAAGTAGATTATTACCACTCAAAGCACTAGGTTTGGTGAGCCTGCAAGCATATTTGGTAGAGAAGTCTAAAATAAGATATCAACATATAGTTGAAGCTGAAAACGTGTATTTATTTGAAGGCTTATGTTCTGTGGTGCTCTCTCTGTGCAGTTAATATGATGCTGTGAAACACGGCAGTGCTGGGATGCACGTAGAGTTATGGCAGGAAAGAGAGAAGTTGAGTGCTCTGAACTTGATACAAGCAGTTTTTAGTATTGACTTTCCTTAACTGCTCACAGTACCACAGGACATGGAAGCCCTGTTCCCACTTCACAATGTGGTGCTGGTAACACCAAACCTCAAGGCACATGGGATCCTCTTCACCTGAACTGTATGGATGTGACATAGTGGGACTGCTTTCAACTACTCTTAACAACACCATCCTGTTCTGGACCATCTTTAGAGTTCAACATCACTGTATCAACATTTCCAGAGCTTGCAAACATTCCCAGCAGGACAACAGGAATCTGCTAATAGCCATGTGGAGGTCTGCAACTCTTCAAACTTATAGAGTACCTTTTAAAAATACTTCCCAATACCATTAGGAAGCGTGCTGGAATGCTGATGTTCTCATTCAGTACAGGAATTTACCAGCTACTGTGTACAGAATATGGAAAAAAATCCAAATGAAACAAGCCGATCACGGATTTTAGTTGTCCTTGTCATCTGTGTCATAGGGTCTGTCTTGCTTCCTATTAAACAAGACAATAAGCTTCCTAATCAGTGTTTGAAGTGAAGCAAACGGATTCCTGTCCGCAAAAAGGATGCAAGCTGCATGTGTAGCTACACATAAGAAGCCCTTTGGGCACAACTAGCTGTTTTATTTTCTATTTACACAGCACTTAACAAAAGGTGTAAGAGAAAGGGGAGTAAGATGCCAGGCAAAACAAACAGTTCATCCTGAAGGCAGAAGACATGTATGTGTTATTAACACTGAATAGATGTATGACACCAGCCACTGAAAAGGAATGGGTCTGCCACATGGAAAGGTGTGGGCATCCATGAGTAACACAGTTCTACCTAGTCCTAACTATTTTAACTTTTTTTTTTTTTTTTTTTTATTTTGGTAGGTTTCCTGTTTCGGAACCAAACCATCGGTTTATTAATCTGAAGCCAAAATCAGCTTACACTTAGGACAGAAAAAAGTCAGCAAACAAAGGACATTAGCCCTTTTGAGCAGAAGTAAAATGACTTGAAGTTTTTTCTCAAATACAGCCATGTGGTATAACTGAGAAACCACACGCCCACCTCTTCCACACACCATCTGTGCTTGAAATGTCTCAAGGGCAGGCACACGTTGGGGATACTTTGATAACACTAAAATCACTTTCTGTATCTGTAGTAACAACTCAAAATTAACTTTTGTTTTACTAGTTAGGATATTAGTATTCAAAGTTTAACTACACTAGAAAGGTTTTCCTAACCATTAAGCATTAAAATTATTTCAACTACTACATCAATTATTATAGTTTTATTACCAGCTGTTTAACAAGAACAGCATGGGACCACATCAGTGTTTCTAAGTTAACACATTTTCCAGATCTTTTGGTACACCAGAACATGGGGAGACGGAACGTTACATGCGAGGTAGAGAGTTTGCTTCAAAAAAGTGCTTATTTTGAGAAGCTTCATTCATCTTTCATTCATTCATTCTTAAGTTATGCACGGTAACCATTACTGAATGGGGATTAAAAAAATCATATTTTTTTATACTATTTTCCCCCAAAACTAGCAGAAAACACTCATGTGAGCTATTTTTAGATGCAAGGTTTGAATGCTGGACTTAGACACTACACTAAGCAATAACGGATATTTTAACATGCCAAATTATTTTTTTTTAATGTCTTAAAACTTTCTTTGTTTTGTGCTTTCTTTCTCAAAAGTGATTAACACTTATGAGGAAAAATATGAGATCTCCAAGAGACGAGGAACTTACGACTTAATTTATGTTGGAATCATTAACCTTTTGTTACCATGTTTTATTTCACAGGCTAGAGCACTCAGACTGTCAAAAGCTGTTGGGTTTATGGCTACTGATCCTGAGGGAGTATTTAATCCCATGTTCACCATACTGGACACAGGACTAACCTGTGCTCAGATATACAATGCTAAAAGCTCAGAGAAAAGGCATGCAGAAGCTGTGATATTTAATCTTTTGGAGTTACATGCTGTTGCAAAAAGTAGAAAGCCTATGGTTTGTACCAGTTTGGAATAAGTTGCATTGATAACACCAGATTATTTCTTTGATGACATTCTTACTTTCTGCTTGTTAAAAAAACCAACCAGCAATATCTCAATTTTTGGCAACGCTTTTTGCAACAAGTCAGAGGTCAATTGATTGTAGGATGTGGAAGTGAGCATCTTGCAAAATTAAACCCTTGAAAAAATTCCCTAAAAATGTACTGGACTGCTTAGGCTCCTCTGGCATGTCTTTCTTGTTTTGCCTTGTTTCTTCATCTAGATTAGCCTCACCCGCAACACCCATCAAAGCCTTCTAACCCAGAGGGTTGAGCAGTGGTTTTTGCTGCTTGGTGGTTAGGAGATTGCTGTCAATTCTTAGAGAAGTTTGTTTCTTTGTAACTACTCTAAATCATGGTAGGTAACACCCACCAGTTTTAGCTGACAAAAATGCCACCCCATCAAATCAACAGCAGCAAGTTTCAGTCTAAGATACAAGTGACAGAAAACCTGGACTGCAAGATCTGTGTCTTACTGACTGACAGAACAACCCCAGAAAAGGCACCTTGCCTGTGCGTGCCTCTGTCTCCCTGCAAACTCTGTATCGTGTGCTGAGGCAGGCAGGTTTTCTGACTACATGTCTGTACAAAGTCACGTTCAGAACGAACGTATAACAGATCTTCAAGCAAACAGACATTTGCCTCAGATCACGATCCTCATTTTTACCACAGCAGGATCAAGATGACCCAACGCTATTTGCTGTCATAAATTCATGCTTACAAGTTTCTCATCACCAATCGGAAATTACAATACAACTTTTATGCAAACATCAGATTGGCTGGACAATTTTTTACTCCAAGAAACAAAAACAATGTAGTGTCAAGAAAAGTATCTACTTCACTGCAGAGTTTTAGATTTTTTTTTTTTATTTTTTTTTCCAATGTTCAAGGCACAATGAGCAGTTTTGGAAGGGCAAGCTCAGCTAAAGAATCAGACAGCTGCTTTTTCTGCATGTGACCAGCAACCAAATAAAAGCTCTCAACAAAACATCCTTACACATACTGAAAGGTGATCAAAGTCCAAGTGGATGCACTCAGAGCATCAGTCAGGCCAAAAAAAAAAAAAAGCGAGACACCCTCCTCAGTCACTAAGAACCTGGGATCTGAAATTGGAAAATGGCTAATGCTATTTATTCACACTACCCAACGCCCCTTACAACCCTTAATCCAACTCCAGTTTATCCCCTCTACCCAGCTTCCTTCTACTGATTAGCTTGGCCTCCCCTGCCCTAAACGAGTAATGGCTGAAATCCATACACATTTTTTGCCTCGCAGTGAGTTTATTTTCATCTTGGCTGTAGCTAGCCCCACAAAGCCACTTCTGCCTGGGTTCAATTTAAATTAAGATACAACAGAGCTAATTAAGTCTGCTAGCTGGGATATCAGAAGCAACCTCACAGCATGACTACAGAACTCTCCTTCCAGACTCACTTTCCACTCAGAAAGGCATAGGAACCTGCTACAATATGCAGAGTAGATGCCCTCTGAGGCACACAAACTTTAGCAAGTTGCCTAGATTGCACTGCAGTGCTATGACTAGAATTATGTTGGCCAATATAAGCCAACCAAACCCATTTTTCTAAAGGTAGCCTGGAAGTCATGCGGGTGGAACCAGCTCAGGGATCCCAGTCATTTTGAGAACTACTCTGTCACCAATGAAGACTATCTCCCCAGCAATCTTTGGTCATCAGAGGATATTAATAGATGTTGATATTCTCACAACAGATGACCTCCTTTAAGTACTCAACCAACCACTGAAAACCATTACTCAGGCAATCTGAGCCAGCGCAGGCAGCCGGCAAGCGGGCCTGCCCCCACAGTACAACACAGCCCACATGGAACCCATGAATAAGGAACCAACCAATGTACATGATGTGGGTTGCAGCTCCGGTAGGAAAGTTGAGGCATTTAGTGCTTCACCCTTTATTTTCTGTTTGTGCCAATCTGCAAGTAATCTAGTTGTCTTACTCCATCCCACTGAGCTACAGAAGGAATTATAACCTAGTTTAGCTACACTGGCAAAGGGTGGAGATTTGAGTAATCAAAATAATAATCCACTATCTTCATCCGTATGAATTAATTCCTTATATAGACTTGCATGTAAATAAGATTAAGATTTCAACTACAGAAGGGACAATTAAAAGTTACCAAGGTTCTGATCCTAATGCGACAATTTGTTTTGGGTTTCTCCCCCCTATTACTCCGCAAAAGATTTGAGTACTGTCACAATACAACAGCTTAGCACAGGCAGCAGAAACTGTGGGCTACTACTTCATCCTTGAAGCTTTCTTTCTCATTCTGGAATTATAATCTGACTGTTAGTCGGAAAACAGAAAACCCTCATGCTAACCACAGCTCCAAAGCCTGCAAGTGTTGCTTTGAGACAATTTCCTAGAGCCAGCAAAACTGGCTCCCAACAGCAGTTCCTAACTTACTCCACTTCTGTGTCTGCAAGGGTAACATAGATATGGCCAGGGCATCCTCATGCCCTTCCTGAGTTCAGGGCTAGACATCTTGCAGCAATAGGCTGGTGTTACGCCTGCACCAACCTGTGGCAAAAGTCAGAATGACACAGAGCAGGATCAGGTAACCGTGCCCAAAACTAAGCACAGGCCCAGAGTGGAAATTCCACTCAGAACAGAAACTTAAGAGTAAAACATTGTAGTAAATTTAACAATATTTTAACAATGAAAAAAAAATCCACATCAACTGCAGATGTTCAGAAGCCTTCTAAAGCAAGAAGAACATTTACAAGACAAGACTGAAGAAACCAGACTGGCTTGTTTTCAGTGTTTCTGTCTACACTGCCAAATAACTTTGCTCTTCAGCCCTGGGTGCCCCAACTAGTCCTGCATTTCCTGGGACTGTACATCACTGCATGCATTCTGGACTCTCTTTCCATGCAAGTCAACTAATTTTTATAACACAAAACCCTGCTGTCGGGTAACTTGCTGTTTCAACAGGTTCAAATGGAGGCAGTAATCAGACAAAACTGCTCTACATTGCAATGACACAGAGGTGGAAAGCACACAGCCCTGCACAAAGGAGACAAATCCAAGGGGAGATTGGAGGTCTATGCCATACACCCGCAAAGTGAGCTTCAAAACATGTAACACATACTTATCTAAAAGAAAAAAAAAAAACTCCAAACCCCACACTAATACATGTAGCTCAGGACCAGACCAAGGGCTTTGCAGCACAGACACAGACAGTCCACGACAGAGGGGGGCTAATCCCAAGTAATATGGTCAGTAGTCACTGCACACCTCAAAACTGGAGAGCTAGGGACAGATGCTTCTCTCCATGGCTATAGGGCTGAAGTCTATACTCAGTCTCTAAAGGCTTTGGTGTTATTGTTAGGTAGTGGTGCTTAGGCACTTGGAAAGATCATTCCAGAATACAAACACACAAAGAAGCACAAAACAGAAGCGAAGAGCAAGAAGTTGTTTTAATTTGAAAATTAAAAAAAAAGCCAAATAAAACAAGGATGTGATTTCAAAGAAAACTTCATGCAAGAACTGCAGCACTTGCATCTGATGTAATGTAAGCCACAAAAGAATTATTTATAAAGCCCAATGACAAAGATTCTTCTGCTGCTAAAGTGACTAAGATAAGCCATTTGCTTTGACAGCTTCACTGTCAGCCTTTAGCATTCAAACTTTTGATGTCTGGAGTTTAAAGTGAAAGATTTTTAGCTTCCATTTTTTTCCCCAGGATGTTACCACATGAAAAGAAATAATCAAAGTTGAAAAGTTCAGACCTGTCAATTTTGTATTTGTGAGACGGCTGAACATAATTAGCTTAAATGGCACATTCACCTGCCAATGTAAGAGCAAGACACTTTCTACAAACTGGAGACAAGAAAAGCTGAATGAAGTACAACTAGCCCCTAATCAAGGCATCACAGAGATGTGTGCTCACTGTTTCTCACTTACTACAGACCTGAAAGACACACCACTCTCCACCGCAAACTCAAGTGAAGCAAAGCCCACTTTCATCAATACTTCAGCAGAAACCCTGAACACTTAACCCACAATCTGAAAGCAGAATCCAGTTAGGTGAATCATGGTGATACAGTCTCTTTAGTAATATAGATAATAACGTGAAGTTTCACCAGCAAAGGGATTGAGGCTTGCAGGGTGTAGAAAAATGTTATTTATGACTATATTCTTGTCTACAACCACACCAGAGAAGTACAGCTATTAACGGTAGACCCAGCACAGGAACAGAGGACTCATCGTCAGCGACCTGCTGGCAGTAAGACAAAATGCTACAGTCTGTGGTGATCTCCAGCTAGTCGGCTTGATTCTGATCACCACCTGCACTGCTCCTCAGAAAGAAAATTTCAGATTCTGAAGATATTATTTGAGAATTAATGCTTTCCACTGATGTGCAAGAAACCAATGGTTTACTACAGCTCATTAGTCTAGTGCAAAGTGTGGATTTTGTTTACACAAATTTAATCTGCAAGGCTAAGGGGGAAATACAAAAGGCAGTTTCTATGAAGTAAGGGAAGAATGTGCTGTGATGCACTCCTGGCACAACACTCTCCCTCAATTCACCACAGAGACAGACACTTCAGTTAAAGGTAAGTGGTATTTAGAGACAAGTGATGAAGTATGGAGAGAAGTTGGATAGTCAAATGGATTATAGTCAAGTTGTAGATAATTCACAGTCAACAAGACTGAAAAACTTTCTTCAGGAGCCAACTGCATCCCTTCATCTACATTAACGTGCTCTTAAGGTCCATTTCAGTGTTTGCAAGATGAAGTGAACCAAGTATTACCTTCCACCCACTCTTCCACCTGCTGTGCTCTCCTCTGGGCCATCATCCGGCTCCCCATGTTCCTCCGGTGCCTTGGCATCCCATCTGCCCGATCTTCAGCATGGGGCCGAGGCCTGGCCACTGCTGCTGCTGCCACATTTTGCTGGTGTTCCTCATCAGCTGCAAAAGGGAAACATAACTGGTGAGAGACTTGCTTACCATCTTTGCTTGCTGCAGCTGGCCTTTTGCTAGTCAACTGTTGCCATCAGAAGTGCAATACTACTGCTGTTTTCCAAATGAGAGAATGCTTCCCTACTCTTGCATGTTTTTTCTCCCTGCATGGCAGCAGATATGAGCAAGTTGCCTTGTGGAATCAAACGTTAGAACCTTCTCATCTGAGCAGTGCTCTATGCAATGAAAGCTTTATCCTGACAGTAGTCTCTTTTACAACACCATATAGCTATAGCTTTCTCTTTATGATGATCTATGTGCTGCTAATGTTATTTGATCTGACAGAACTCACACAACTCCCCACATGCCCAAAAATCACCACACTACAAAACAAAGACCCCTCCTCCAAAGTGCTCAAAAAGTATTGTTACTTAATCTAATAATTTAATCTAATGATAATAATCTGTTTTTCCCTTCTGCCAGAAACCAACTCCCTTTATCTGGCAGGACTAGCAATCTAATCATTTCTGAGTTACCAGAAGGCAAGGACCCAGAAGTACCTTTTCTCCTCCCCTTCTAAAGTATTCTGATTTTAATTTTTTTTTAAATTTTTTTTATTTTGCACTTGTGTAACTTAGAAGTAGATTCATCCGAGTTCAAGCCCCAAAGCATGTGTGTTTCAGAATGGAATATGTAAATTGCTATACCTGAAACAGAACCTGAATAGCAAATAAGGATTACAAATTACAGCTGTAACACATACAGGGCAACTTCATTCTACCACACCAATTTAAACTGCAGGTTTCCCAACAAACACATGTAGGGAAAGACAGAACACCAAAGATCACTGCAGCTCTCACTGCCATCCTCTCTGCATATGCTGCAGTTACTAATTAAGATCTGACAAGCGAGGACTATCATAAGAGAGGAACAGCCGGGAGACAGCATGGGAGCAAGAGACTGACCAGTCAGCTCATTTCAGAAGTTCTCAATAAAAAACCCTCCCCCGGGTTTTTCTTTGACACCTCCATGATCCTGTTTCTATCATCTATGGCAGTCATGCTGGAACAATCAGATAATGGTAAAATATAATCATCGTCCTTAATATCTGCTTTGCATATTCCATTGATAAGCCTGATATTTCTGTATGTTGCTACTTGCTCAGACCTGCAAAGTATTAAATACTAGCCCTTAATTCAGGTAAATAGTCAAATGGTGTCACGGAAAGCCATGGAGCCATTCATTTGCTTAAACTCAAGACACATTTTTGTGCTTTGCTGGATTATATAGTGTCTCAGCAGAAGCACAAAATGCTTTCCAGTCTGCCAAGCCTCCAGCATCCTCTGATCCAAACAATGCCTTCCCCCAAAAATCTACTATTAGCATATCTATCATCAGAAAATAAGATTCGTTATGACTACGTCTACACGATGATCAAAGGCGTGCATGCAGCTCATCTCAGCATACCTCAACTAACTTCAAAGCAGCTACCTTTGGTACTGATAACGATACAGCTGCAGCAGCACTGAGCTCAGCACAGGCTGCAAAGCAGAGTAATTTGGGGATGTCTTTGGGCAGCAAAACCATTAGCAGGATTGCTGCAGCAATTATGTTAGCAGTCCCCCCCCAAACTCCAGCACTAACATACACCTTGACATTTTGAATCGAGTCACTGCACTATCACACTGCTGTCGCCCTCCTGGTTCCCATCCACTCCTTTTATCTGTGGATCAAACCACGTCTATAACAAATTACAGAGTGTAGGCTCCAGGGATCTGATCATTTTGCTTCAAGGCTCACCCAATCCTATTAGTAGCATAATAATGTTTATTTTGAAGGCTACAGAACATGCTACAGGAAAGCATTATATCGCAAAGGCAGAGCAGCAGATCACTTATTGAGACACCACTAAATGCCAGAAATACTTAGTCTGCAAAAAGATTTTCTATACAAACACATCATTTCTCCTAATAAGTTCTTGAAATACACTGCAACCCAAACGTTAGCATCCCTTTCACCTGAAAGCTTCAGTGTGTCTATCTCAACAACTTCCAAAGGAAGCCCTGCACAGCGTTATCAGTGGTGCAGTTCTAGGGCTCATTCATACTGGAGCTTGGTTTTGGTTCCCGTTGTCCTGTGAAACAAAGACTGTTTTGCATTTTGTGAAAGACGATTCTATTTATAAGCCATGTATTCATTTCAAACCGAGACGCTTAACCCTCCCAGGGACAAATGTGTGAACCAAGCTACCCTGTTTTCTCAATTTAACTCTCTACAGGAGATGCAGTAATTCCTCAAAATTGACCAGTGCTAATAGGGCTTAGAAAGTAGTAAAAACCCCAGCAAATCTGATCCATATCGCAGCCAAAAACACAATGCAGTTGTTGGATAATACTTTGAACAGATCTCCAAAACATTCAGACAAACAACCAAAGCCACCTACACACTACAGATTGCCATTTAGTAGGAAAATACATGCTTTAATACAGCTTTTTTTCTTCTCCCCTCCCCTGTAGCTTCTGTTTGCAAAGCATTCAGCTGGACAGTCATGTGAAAAACATGAATGTTAGCCCTTGCATTTCTTCCCATCCTTCATGAGGGGGGAGAAGAAAAGAATTCCTTGCCTGTAACACACTTATACCTGGTTGGTTCTTCAGTGATCAACGATTTGTGTATCTGGCTCAAGACACATCATTTATTCCAGTATGTAGAAAGCCAAATGTGCTTGCTTTCCCCCCTCAATGGAAAGCATCATAGACTGACTATAGCTGCACACAGAGGGGTGTGACTGGTGGTTTCAAAGAACACAGAGGATATGCTTAACCCTCCAGCTTTTACTCTTGGAACTGGATTGACTGCCAGATTTGAAGTAAAGAATAATCTTCTTGAGGGTCTGGCCCTGTGGTTTTTTTCATCTTTTTCTGCAGCACAGGGTGTGGTCTGGCTACTGCACTTATCTGAATACATCTCTTCATTTTCCTGTCACTGCAGATCTCTCAGACATTAGTGGCACCCCAGGCTAGCCAGTTCACATAAAAGATTAGTCACAAAAGGACTAATTAGACTTGATATACAAACACCTGAATGAAACTTAATGACCAATATCATATAGGTGAGACAAGGGATCCATGAAGTGGTGTTCAGAGTGGCAGGCCAGAATACATTAATTAGATAAAGCCCTTAATTTAACAGGGAAGACAAATAAAAAAAAAAATAAACAGATGTCTGGAAAATGGACACAGGTTTTGTTTGCATTTTAAGCTTTATGGTCTCCAGCTTCTGACTCAGGCTTTCAAAAACCAGGCAATATTTCTTTTCTGGAGACACCAGGTTTTGCCGTCATGCTGAGAGACTGGGTCTGTCTCTGCATTTTCAGAAACATCAGCACAGTGCAGAGGCAGCAGTGGAGATTATTTCACCTGACTTGTCAGTCAGCACACAGCAGCAACTGTGAAACTCCAGTTATACTGTCAGAGCTCCTTCCACAAACAGAGCTCCTTCCTGAACTGGATGCGAAGCACTATTGTTATTGTGTGAAGTATGAAGAATACTGTGAAATCTCCCAGAGCCCAGACTTCTTAGGACCTAGTTTTACCTCCTCCAGGTAGAAATTTGCACCTTTGCAAAGCTTTGCAAATTTCCACTTGCTTGGCACAAAGAGCTTTTTTCTTGCAAAGCAATCCTCTGCCTATCACAGCACATTATCATCAGTTATATCAGATAAGCAAGTCCATCAGGTTAGCACCTGGGCTGGCAAGTTTCAAGGCAGTCCAGCAAGACACAGCTACTCGCTTGTGAACTCCCCAGTTCTGCACCAACGCAGCCAGGGCTCCACCTACAGCACCCTCACACCTTAGTGGTACTTCCCACCAGAGTGGCAGCAACCAGCACCTCCTACCTTCGCTCTAACCTAACCCATGAAATTCAATGAGACAATGATTCAAAATTCAACAGGTGGAAGTATGCTTGGCTGCCCCGAGGAGGTGCTTTTGCCCAAGCACAGCTTATCGCACCAGGGTTTGTGAACAAAGAGATATGCCAACCCCGTGTGTTTTTTTTCCTATTCTCAGCAGAACAAGCCCAGGCATGAACTTGCTGGAAACGCCCTGCTGCTCCAAATGACCTTTCAAAGGAAATACCAACTTACAGGATTTACCTCTTGCGATCCTTAGCTCCCTTCATCACCTAAAGCAGTCAGGTCTTGAATTTTTTTCCGAAGAGAGAGTACCAAAAGAAGCTGCTACCCCAATCCCCAGACATTAACAAGAAAGGCGAGAGCTACCACCAGCTCTCCAGGTCAGGTGCCCCAGTTTCAAGTCCCTTCTACAGGACAACACAGCTTTACTAGCAGAATTGTAGCAGCTTCTACTTTCCACATTAAAAAAAAAAGGGAATAGTAAAGCAAATTCCTGTTTAAGAGTAGATCTTGCAGATGTTAAATAAAGGACTTTCTATACTGACTTCTGTCATTACAAAGGTAAAAATTATCTTATGGCCACAGTAAAAATGGCAAGACTAATGTAGAAGTGTCAAAAAGATACCACTGAAAAAAAGGCTTCAAAATTATTAAATTTTCCTGAATGTAAACTAACTTCAACCAAGCTGCTCAAAAACACTATTAAAGCTTTTTGAGAATTCAGAACATTTGAAACCCATCTTTGCAATTCCCATTAGTTATAACTTTTTACACTTAAAAAGAAAAACAATTCCTCTGAAGTCCCGCAGCACCTGATTTGCTTGAGTCATGATATAAGTCAAGTTCAGGAAATTACGTATTTCCAAGCAGTTTAATTTCTCTGGGAAATTGACTCACTTTTATAACCAAAAACTTAACTAAGAATCTGGCAAAATTTCATCAGTTTCCAAGGTGTTGTGAAAGACTTAGACCAGGTCTGTACAAGAGAAGGCGTAGGAGAAATGTGTTGAAAAATTTAATTATTAACAGCAAAAACTGCTTTTAACACAAAGTCTTCATCAGCATATGCTCTTGCACCATCATGACTGTGCTTATGTTAGTGGAGGATTTTTTTTTGGTTAAAAAGAATTATCAAGGCTACTTTCCTCTTCACAACAAAAAAAACCCAAAAAACAAACCCAAGTCCAAAACCTAGAACTGGTGCTGTTATACTGGCAAAGCTTCAGTGTTTATCCTGGCTAAACATTGAGACCTACTGCTAAACAACCTCCCTTCTTCCACTTTGAAAAACACAACAAGGCTGATAAGTTCACAGCTACATCTGACTTCTTCTTATAACATGCAGGTCACAACCACACAAGGTCCCTTCTGCCACGGATTCCCGCTGCCACAACAGCTGGTCAGCAATAAAACAGAGAGGCAGAAGGGCTGGAAGTGCTGTACCATCTGCCCATTCCCAAAACGGGACTGCACAGCACCGCGCCTACACCTGGCGTGCCCAGCAAGCCCTCGCAGCGCCCGGCGACGTGGAACGGGAGCAAAAGCGGGCAATTTCTGTAAAATGCCGGTAAAGCAGGGTGCCAGAGGCAGGAGAGGGGCCGGTCTGCCTTCCAGGTCTGACCGGAAAATTAAGGAGCCGTTGGCCAAGTCCTGCCGGGGAGGAGCCAGGGCGAAGACCCGCCTGTCAGCCCCGCCGGGCCGGCACCTCACGCAGCGGATTTCACTCTGCAGGAGGAGCCTCGGGGACACCTTCCCTCCGCCTTCCCGGCCCGACAGCGGGAACCCAGCCAAACTTTCACCTCCAGAGCAAACCCGGCGCCCCTCACCCTGGTACCGCCTGGGGCTGGGAGCCGGGCCAAGGACTGGGCCAGCAGCAGGCCTCGCCGCCGCCTGGGTCTGCCACTCCAGGGCCTGAGCGGCGACCCTGACGAGCAAACAGAAAGGCGGGACACCAGGGATCCCGGGGGAACCCGCCGGACCCCCACGCCACAACGGCTTCCCCTCAGGGGAAGGCCTAAGGGAGGCGCCCCCACCCCGGTTTCCATAGAGACGCGCCCCCCCCTCCCCCTTACGAGCGGGGGCGGCCTAGGCCTGGAAGCAGCCCCTGGAGGGTGACGAGGGGAGGCCGAGGCGAGCCATGACCCACCTGCCCTCGCCTGGCCGCGGAGGCGGGTAGCGAAGAAAAGGAGGACGGCAAGAAGCACGGCGGCAGCGGCCAGCAGCGCCGCATCCATCCTGCCCCGGCCCGCCCGCACCGCCCTACTGTGAGGCGGTGCTCCGTGCGCCCCACCCGCCGCCGCCACCACAAGGCCCCCGGCCCCCGGGCTGCCCGTCGGCTGCCTGCCGTGAGGGAACTCTGAGGCGGGCACGGCGGGGAGAGGCCGGGCGGGG
>VXBW01005991.1:134080-144819 GCA_013400375.1 Thinocorus orbignyianus
TTGGCGGGGCGCGGCGGTGAGGGAGCGCTGAGGGAGGCGGCGGGTCCGGCCTGTGAGTGCTGCCGGCGGGGGTAGATTGAGAGGAAAAATTAAAAACTGGGGGAAAGTCGCCGCTGAGCGCCGTGCCGCTGCCTTCGGGAAGGAATTTGAGAGGAAAAATTAAAAACTGTGCGGAAAACCGCTGCTGAGCGCGGTGCTGTTGGGCCTGGCTGCCGGGCACGGCTGCGGGAGATGCCGCTGAGGCGTTTCTCGCAGCAGCACCGCGGAGTGGGCCCAGCAGGTTTGCTCCAGCCTGGAGATAGGCCCACCCGTGGCCCTGCGCAGGAGTGCAGGCACCGTCTCCGCCACAGCCCCTCGGGGTGCGCCTGGCAGCGAGGTTTAAGTTGCATCTACACAGTAACCCCTAAGTTCTGCCCGTTAAGCCGGCGGTCTGCGCGTGTGGAATGGAGCTGAAGCG
This sequence comes from Thinocorus orbignyianus, assembly GCA_013400375.1. NCBI lineage: Eukaryota > Metazoa > Chordata > Aves > Ciconiiformes > Thinocoridae > Thinocorus > Thinocorus orbignyianus. Next base: position 134,538 of record VXBW01005991.1, read on the forward strand.
GCTGCGGGTCGGGCGGCTGGAGAAATGGTACCCTGGTGTATCCTGAACCAAGGCAGTTTTACCCCTGACAAAAATGGGAGAGGTTGTCCCTGAACTGGCGCCAAATTAGCCATCTCACATAATAGTCACCTGGCTTGATTTGGTAAAAGTAGGAAACCAGGCTGCCAAGAGCAAGCTGATCGGTTTAAAAATCAGGTTACCATTGATCCGTGCAGAGCCAGTGCAGGTGGGTGGGCTCTAGCTGTAGGCTGATAATTGCTTTAAGCTGACCTAATGCTGGTGTGCAGCCAAATGGAGCCTCCTGCCACTTCCCTTTTACTGGTAGTGTTGCTCCCTGACCTTGCAATGGGCTGGAGCAGAGAACCAATTTTTTTCTTTTAATTTTATTTAGGTTTTAGTCAGTTCAGAACGAAAATGATACTGTAGGATTTTACAGCTGTAGGTGGAGAACAAAATTCCCCCCCCCTTTGATTGGCCACTGTTAGATCTGATACTGTTTGTTGGGCTCTGCCCCACTCCTTCCGTGAATGAGAAGTATGTTAGTTTTTACTTGGCTTGACTTGCTTTGTGATTATAAAGTTCTGACTGATTTAGCCCTTTGTTGCTTTGGAGATCACTGTAGTGTGGCCTTTTAAAGCACTCTTTGTTGTTGGGAGGTATTTTGGGGAGAAATGCTTCAACAAATTGAAAATGGAAATTAGAGATTATTTGGCATATAGGCATAATCAAAAATACTGTGTTAGCTGATTACTCATTACTGAGGACTGCACAGCTGCCTGTGCACATACCATCATGAGCTTGAGACAAATTCAGATCTGTCTGCCACAGAAAACAGTTTCAGCTAAGTCTTAAAAATGTAGAACAAGCAACATAGTGGGAAGTGGCCAAAAAGGAACTGAACTATGAACTGGCTGTTTTATGAAGTGGTTTTGATATTTAAAATCTCATTTTGTAAATCAATGACAATGCCGCTTTGTTTATGCTTTGTGCAAACTGTATTGTCTATGGTATATTTCTGTCTTACCAGGCTAGTCTAATACTCACTGTGTGGTCAGAAAGGACCTGTCCTCTGGTAACTTTTGAGGCACAGGGGCAATTGCACCCGTATGCAATTAGATAAATTATGAACTGAAACTTTCCTCGTGGTTGTCCTTAGGGTATGCTTCAGACAATGATTATTTTGTATCATGTAATATTCACTATTTCTTGTAAAAATAAAAACTGAATGACCTGAGGTTTTCTTCTATGTCTTTGCCTGCAAATTTGACAAATGGTGACTCTTTAATGAGGGTTAAAACCAAAGTTTTTCGTTATTTTGTCTGTAGGATGTTTTACTTTCTTAAAATCCATTCCGACTAGAGATCATACTAAACTTCCCAAGAAATACTATGTACTCTAGTGTTTGAATGTTCCTCCGTAGTCCTGTGTCAAGTCCTGTAACACTGCTGAGAAGGTAGTAAGCAGGTGCAGGGCAGGCGTGAGGTACTGGCCTGTGCTCTGCCTTGCAGTGAGTTCATCGCTGGAGGAGGGGGAGCAGTGGGGTGTTCTCCCAAACCTGCAGTGACAGTCTCAGTCTCAGTCAGTCCACAGCTCTCTGGGTGCACAAGTAACCATGTCCTGGAGCCGCACATGGGCACACACCAAGCAAAGCTTGAAAGATGCTTTCAGAAGGGGCATTATTACAGTAACTTTCCTTTTTTTTCTTTTTTTTTGCCTAATTTTACTGTCGTTTGTGCTTTGCTTGGTACCAGTGGCTTCAGCAGATTTGGAGGGAATTGATGGCTCCTGTTTTGTCATTATCCCATTAATGGCATTGCTCTGCAGCCAGCACTTAGTTGTGCGAGTGATAAGTATTTTACTTGCTTGCACAGTCCCTGCAGCCTTTAATAAGGGGATAATGTTAATAAAGTGATGTCATCTGCTCTTTTCTGGGCTGCAGAGATAGCAAATGAGGTTTTTTTCCTGTAGGTGTCACCATTATGCCATGTAGAAACAAAGCTCCAACCACAGATTAATGACGGTGCATCACATGCTCAGTTCGGTTTGGTTATGACTCGGGGTCTACAGAAACATTTTACGTCCTTTGGGCTGTTACTTCTCAGTTGCCCGTTTGTATTTTTCCTAGTTTGGGTCTGGAAAAGTCCTTCTGGTTTCTTTAATAAGTGTAGATTTCAAAGGATTGAGGCTGACTTCCTACCAAGACACCAGGAAGATGTAGGTGAAGGCTGTGATGAGCAGTGAGTGTTAATTGAGTTAAAGGGCCACCTCTTGGAGCATAACTCACCCCACTTTTATCTTGCAACGGGGGGATCATAATAACCCAGAATTTACAAACCTGTGCAATGTCCTCAGCTGGCACCTGCTCTTGATGCAGACGGTTTGGGGGAAAATACGTGGCTTTTCAAATTATTCTGTCTTTTGACAAAAGGTCAAACAGCACACTCTCTCCTCAAATGCCTCATTGTATATAGGAATTATATACACTTGCGTGGGTAATTGTCACTTCTTTGTAATAGCAAGGAGAATGAGTCCAGCTGGCAGTGCAGCCCCGGAGCGTTGGCTTCAGTAAGTGTACGGTGGCGTCATATATTGATGTCCGGTAATGAGGCTCTGAGTAGAGGCAATTCAGCTTCATCTGTGCTAAGAAACTAAGTGCCTCCAGGAACTAAATGTATCCTGAGCCCTGTGGCCAACTGGCACAAAATGCCCTCTTCCATGCTTGTAAATTGTCTTGCCTTCCAGGAGAGGGTGGCTGGATGGAAACTGCCTGCTGGGAGTTGTTCTTGGACTGTTCTGTGTGTTGAACCGTACCTGGGAATTATCTAGGAAAATTCAAATTGGCACCCAGATTTATGCTGGGGAACTTTCAAACAGTTTTTGCACATGGATGATTACTTTCCAGTGCCTGGGCATGCCTGAATTTACAACGTGGATGTAACCTTTGTGTAACAAAATATATTTACGGGCGAAATAATACAAGTGCTGCCTGCCTGCTCCCTGCCGCTTGGATGTGGACCTCTGGTATTATTCCAAATACTCATCTGTAAAAGTGTTAATGAACATGCATTTCTGAATTCACTCCTTCTGTGCCAGTGGGCACAAAAGGTGTTCAGCACCTTCCAGGAAGCACCTTGTGGATTGCAGGATCAGCCTCAGGGAGGAGTCTGAATCCGTGTGCCAGAGTTAAAATGCTGCAGATGTATTTTACAATTGCAGGAGTATGAACTAGTCACCCTACATGTGGGGTGAACTCTACCTGGTGCCAGGATACTCCGTGTGGTAGTTCAGGACCTCCCCAAAGCCTCTGGAGAAGCTTGTGAGACTTGGTCTTCTGAGACCCTTGTGCTTTGCTCTCAGTGCTCTATGTGAATTGCTTGTTTTAAGAGAAATAACGTGGTTTATAGTTGCTTGAGATAATTTTTAAACTGGAGTCTACAGGAAAGATGGGGACAAACTTTTGAGGAGGGCCTGTTATAACAGGACAAAGGGTAATGGTTTTAAACTAAAAGAGGGTAGAATCAGACTAGATACGAGGAAGAAATTTTTTACAATGAGGGAGGTGAAACACTGGAACAAGTTGTCCCGTCCCTGGAAACATTCAAGGTCAGGCTGGATGGGGCTCTGAGCAACCTGATCTAGTTGAAGATGTCCCTGCTCATTGCAGGGGAGCTTGGACTAGCTGACCTTGAATGGTCCCTTCCAACCCAAACTATTCTATTCTAATCAAAACTTCTTAGTAACAGAACTGCAGAATCAAGACATCCACAAAAACAAGACGAAAGCAAGAGGGAGGAAAATCAGTTTCTGCTTGCATTGGTCTCTTGTTCTAAGTTACTGAAGTTTTTAAGGAAAGGGGTTGTTACCAAAGACAGGCCTCTCTTTTGTTTATAACCGTATGCTAACTGAAATGTTGTTAGCTTTCTATTAAACGTCTTACTCCGTGAGAAAGTAGTTAATTACTGTGCTGCTTTCTGTGTGAGAAAATAGTCACTGAGCTGATAGTGATAAGGATGGGATAACAAGAAGTAGTTCACCACTGCAAGGTTCTCTTGTATGTCAAATGTGTACTCCTGTACCAATTAGGACAGAGCTGTGGCTGCTTCAAGGAACATTCTTATAATCCTCTGGAAGCTGACAAATTTACAGTAAACTTTTACTGTCCTGAGATGACTCAATACCTTAAAAGGGTAATGTGAGGAAGGGTACCCCTACCCAAATGATCACTGAGGAACTCACACCCGCGCAGAAGTGTTTTGCTGACACTGCAAAATTTAATATGCATGTGCAAAAGGGCTGTTCAGACATCCTAATGAATATGTAAGCCCAGGTGGAGTTATGTATTAGGTAGGCAGAATAATGAGATCTTTTGTGTATAAATAATGTGTGAATATTCCCAGTGCTAGATTTGTGGATTTCCACCTAGCACCCAATGTTGAATAAAGCAGTATCTCCTCTCTAAACTACTTCTGGTTTTGAGAGTTTTTATTTCAGGTAACGGGGTCAATCTGCCAGAGCTCTGCCTGCAGAGCAGAACTGCAGCCTTGGATTTGTCTCCCATGTGCTCCCAGGTTGGTGCTGAATGCAATCTTTGTGGTCCTACCTTGGTTAGGCTGTGAGGACGCTAACAGAGCTTTCTTGGAAGTTATAGTAGAAAGCCTCTGCTAGGTGGGATCTCATAGTTATCTCCCCTTATTTTCCATTTCTTTGTGGAATGCGGGCGATCACAGTCGTCAGCTGTACTGTCATTTGCAAATGGGGTACCATAAACTTGATTCTCACTGCATCATGGTTTCCATTCATTTTTGGCTTCCTGCTTTAGAGCTCACAACACATCAGAATGTGCTGGAAAGTTTGAAGCCATTATCATGCTGTATTGTGTTTCAGTGTATTTTTTTTCTGCTCTGAAGGTTTGAGTGTTTGGTCTAGTTCAGCCACAGTTGCTTCTGGGGCAGGTATTACTGGCTGAGAGATGCAAGGAGTGAGACTGGTGATGAGATAAAGGCTCTTTATTCTTAAAAGCTGGGGGAAGAATTGAAAGAAATAATGCCAGTAAAAATATAAATCTCCAAGAAATCCAAGGATTTCCCTGAGCAGGTCTTCAAAAATATTTGAAGATGGAGACTGCTGTGCTAATGAGGGATTAAAGAAAAAAAATCATGGTGAAGTGAAATCCCTAAAACTGATAGTCAGACACCTTCTCCCGCGTAGCCACAGAGGTGGGGATTACCTTTCTGGTATGACTCAGCCCCGCGCTGTGAAGCCCGGCAGACGGGGTGCTGGCTTAAGCTGCAAGAGCAGCGTGGGTGAGAAATGATTCTTGGAAATCTCCTGGTGTGCACTGAAGCAAACCCAAAACCTTTCAAAGGCTCTTTGGTGATCAGAGAAACCATGCAGAGTGCGTGAATTTGGATGTTCCCTGATTTCAAGCAGAGGCTATCCCCAGTCAGTGCCCTGACTACCTGGTTTAGACCATGTGCCTGTGACCACATCTGTGTGTGTGGATGTCTTCCCAACAATTCATCTGCATTGTTTTCTTCATCTCTTTTGGCTATAAATTAGAACAGATGGCTCCTAACCAACGTTTCTTGTTAACACATTCCCAGAAAAGACCTGTTCTTCTAGACCTGTGTTTTCTGCGTAGCTCATCTGAGCTTAGTCCCAGTACTGTGCAGGTTACTTTTCTGTCCCTGGCTTTTTGTAGCTGAAAATTGGATAAAAATATCAGTCCTGGTGAGGACAACCATTATATAAATAGTGGTGGTGTTCAGTACTTGCTCGGGTTCTGGCTGTCTCATACAGTGGTGCTGCAGTCACACAGCTCACACCTCCCTCCTCTGGCCAGCCAAGCTGATTGTCTGCAGCCTTAATGAGCTTCCTGTATCTCTTCAAAACCTAAATTGTAACCAATTTAGAAGTCATTAGTTATGAAGTCTGTCACAGCAGCACCAGTTTAATTTCACCTGTCTCTTCCCTTGTTTCCATTGAAACCCATTTAATTAAAAGGCTATCTCCTCAGGGCGTTTGCCTCTGTTTGAAATAAATGTCCTGCAAAGACTGTGACGCAGCTGACAACAGGCAAGTAGTGACCAAGACCCAGATGATTCCAGCACAAATTAATGAAGACTTGTTCTTTCTCCACATATTCCCCAGCATTAAGGGAAAAGAAACCCGGAGATGTTGAAATTGAATTTGTTTTGCTGCATCTCCAGGTGTTATAATGCAGTGATACCTCTCTTAGGTTGTCTCCATGGTCTGACGGGGATTTGCACCTGTAGTGTGACGGGTACTTGAGGTAAGGCTTTAGATGCAAAAAAAAAAGGTGTATTTCCAGCCAAGTTATTTAAATCAAGTATGCTCAGCTGGATTGCAAATGCCACCTGATGTGAATGTTGCTCAACATCTAACATCCTGGCTTTGGCATGAGCAGGTTGAGCCACAGCCTGCATTTCTCTTTCCAGATGCAGCACAAAAGGGATCATTTTTACTTTATCTTCTCTGGAGGCTAAATTGTGGTTCTCCCACACATTATGTCTTGAGCAAAGCCTGCTTTCCTTTACAGGCTTCTTCCTGCCATTCTCAGCATCCCTTTGCCAGCGCATTCTGTGCTGATGGTGCAGTGCCACGAGCCAGGGAACTGATCCTAGCTTTTAATAACCTTTTTATCACCAAAAGATGGGACTGTGGAACAACATCATTAGAAAATACTGGTGTAACACAAGAGTGGACCATGTATCTGCCTGAGATCATCTCCCTTTCAGACTTCTTCAGTGAGGTTGAGCAAGCCCAGTTCATCTTGCTCCCTACCCCAGTGATGCTGGACTTCTCCACTTTTCTCCGTGTGTCTGCCTGTCTTTCTGTCTTGAATATGAATGACTTGGCCAGATAAGGTCTTGCCTTGCGCATAACACCATGTGAATGTCCTAATGAACAGGGCCAGGAGGCTGGAGAACATGACATAAGAGGAGAGGCTGAGGGAGCTACTCTGTGTATCTTGGAGAAGGGAAGGCTGAGTAAGATCAAATTGCTCTTTTCAGCTACATAATTAAGATTATAGAGAAGGGAGAGCCTGACTTCTCTCAGAGATGTGCAACAAAAGGATGAGAGGCAGTGGGTGTAAGTTGCAGTTAGGGAAATTCCAATGGAAGGAGCAGTGTTTTCACTGTGAGGACAGTAAAAGCTCAGAGTGGAAGCTTTGCTTGTCTCTGAGGTAGTCAACACTCAGCTGGACAAGGTCCCTCCCAGCCTAAATTTCAATGCAGTCCTGCTTTAAATAAGCCAGAAGGAAGTGCATGTACAAGAAGAGATCAGTTTGAACGCACCATGTGCCATCTCCTTATCTACCTTTGAAATAACAGTACTGCATTTCAGCAGCTCCTTGCTGACGGCTGACCAAAAGCTAAGCAAGCTGCAGCACCCACGTGGAATATTTGCTTTTCCACTTGAACTGCATGGAGTTCACATATAATTCTGAGAGCAGCAAGGTTACTTTCATCTCCTGGAGCTAATCCAAATAGATTACATTGCTGGAGGAAGTCAGAGGAGAGCAGGAGAAGACAGAGTATTTTTATTTAAAAAGAAATTTAAAGAAGTGATTAAAATCAAAGCATTTAGTATGGGTGCAGCAGGATTGTGAGTCTTTGCTGGTACTGCATTCCTCTCCTGTGTTATGTCTCTCGAATGAATTGCCTTCTCTCTCCAACAAGTGGTGCTCCTAGCTAGTGTTAACTGAGCAGTGTAGAAAAAGGAACAGAGCAGTTGTCTCTGTTGTACCTAATCTGTGGATAAATGGGGGAATATAGTATTGTCAGGCTGGATTAGGCTCAAGGCACATGCAGTCTAGTACCTTGCTTTCGTTGGTGGTCAATACGGCAAGTTTCCAGGGGTCATTTTAAAAGCTGTACAGAAAACTTCATAGGAAGAATCAATTCTTTTCTCCCTCTTTCCCCAAAATATTGGCCAGTCTGCCTTCCTTGCAGGGTCTACTTTCAAAAATCAGGAAAATTTCTAGGAGTCTCTAGAAGGCTGTGATTTGCTGCTGGTGGTATAGACCCACAGTGGGTTGTAGGGGTGAGTGGCTGGTGTTGTCACAGTGCCCTGGACTGCAGGGGACAGGCTGGGGAAGGCAGCTTGCATCCCCCGGGTAGGTGGGAAGAGGCCAGGACTGATTCATGGCCTTAGCCAGGGGCTACCAGGAGACTTCTGCGACCTGTGTGTATTTTATAAGTGCAGTGTGCATTGAATCATGAAAGTCTGGAGCTGCTAAAAGAAAGAACAGGGAAACCCAGGCATCCTTTGTCCCTCGACAGCAGTCAGAAAAACACTTTTGCAGGGATCACTTTCTGCAGTGATCTATCTCCAAAGAGGTCAGGATGCTCAGAATTTGCTCTGGGTTGTAGAGCCTAAAGGCAAAGAAGCTAAACTGGATCCCCTGGAGAGAGATGCAAAATCAGTAACTCCAGAAGTGAGATTCACTGAATGTCACCTGCCAGTTGCAACAAATTGTAAGGGAAAAAGCAGTGTAGAGGCTGCGTAGCTACTGGGCTAGGTTTCTGCTTGTGTGGGCAAGGCAGGCAAGAAGAGACCCCCAAAGCCCCAGTAGCTGCGTTGCTGGGATTGCCATTCTAGAGGGGGAGCACAAAAGCAGAAGGCAGATTTTAGGCAGCACCAGAAAGGAAGAGAAACACCTTTCAGTGTTTGAGCTGACATTTAAATATGCAAAATCACATTAGTCAAATCAAATTAATAATGGAAACACATTCTTTTTAAAGACAGAATGGCACACAGGAAGTTTTTCTTCTTTTATTTCCAGACCCCTGCTCTTGGGGCTAGGAGGGAAAGGTGCGTAAGTGTTTGCAGTTACATTTTCCTTTATTTTCTCCGCTGTATTATACACAGAATGATCTGACAAAGGAAAATGTGCCCTGGAATTGTGACTTCATGATTTTTGTTTTGTTGAAAAAGACATGTTTGGTGCTGGAAGCCATAAACTTCTAAAGCATAGCACCATTTACCTGGTCATATTTTCATCTTCATAATATCATGAATTCTCAAAACATAATCTTGCAGTAATTTTCCCTAGAATGTAACAGTTCTGCCAGCATTAGTGCAATGTCTGGGCTTTCAGAGGGCTTTTTGTTACTTGTTTTCTCTCTCAGTGGGCTATTGTGGAAATGGAAACGCTTGCCTGCCAGCGACAATACTGAAGAATACCTACTTTCACTCTTATAGTTTTCAAAAGTAACAAGTCCTTAGGGACTATATATACTTGATCTCTTGCTTATTATGGGCTGTTGCTGACTGGCAATGATGAGAGTATTTCCATTTGCTTTCATCTGGCTGAAGGTAAATGTTTACCTGCTGCTGTGCCTTTTGAAAGAAACTTTCTCTGGGGTATTTTCTGTGACATCTCCAAGGCAAATTTATTTTTTGATGTCTACTTGATGTTTTTTTCTGGTTGTTGATGCCCCACAATATTATTTCAAGGTGAAAGAAGATCAGTGGGAACTCCCTGAATTTTAAGCATAATCCAAGAGATGTATATTTTAAGTGCCTGAAGAGATCACTCATAGCAGACATGCTTTGCTGTCTGGAAAGTTGGAGAACCCACATAGGATTTTGGGAGGTTACCTCTCCATGGCTTTTCACATCTCGGGCACCACCAGGCTTCAGTGATGTTTTTTTCTGACTTTCTTGTAGTCAAATACAATGACACAGGAACTGGATGAGTAATAGATGCAAGACAACACTCTGTGGACATGCTGTTCTCAAAGTTGTGCATAAGGAGCCTTGCAAAAAGAGCAATCCAGGTGATGTCATTGGAGAGCCAGCAGACAACATAAATGGAAAGCAGTGAGAGCAAGATCTTGGTTGCTTGAGCAGTGTTCTTGTTCCAAGTGCTCCTGGTGGTGTAGGCTGCCCTTATCTTTCTCCTTTGCCTCCAGAGGACATCAATGATGAATCCATTTGGGACTATCACAAGGATGATGATGATGAGATCCAGGCTGACAAACGCGTAGGTTGTGAGCTTCATGATGAAGGTCCTGGGAGAGCTTATGCTGGTATCTAAACACAACAGTTTCATTACTTGTCCTCTCTGCTGTTGTGCTGTACTGAAAGTAAGACAATTGGAAGATGATGCTGAAGTACTATTTAACATCTTTGTTGGAGACATGGACAGTGGGATAGAGTGCACCCTCAGCAAATTTGCCGATGACACCAAGCTTGGTGGCACGGTTGACACGCTGGAGGGAAGGGATGCCATCCAGAGGGACCTGGACAGGCT
>VXBW01005991.1:147340-224090 GCA_013400375.1 Thinocorus orbignyianus
TTTTTCCTTTTCTAGCCCTAGGAAAAAAACACATTTGATTTTATCCCCTCCCAGCTTTATTCCCAAGTGATGTGGAGTCATGGTGGCTGGATCAGAGAGAGAGAGAGAAAGGACCCCCATGAAGGTGGTCATTTCCCTATTGTGTGGTTGAGGCTCAGTTGTGGACCCCACTGGGGCTAACTGCTTTGGCTGAGGGTGGTCTGCTTTTGACCATGCAGGTATCAGCATGGGGACAAGCAAATAAACCTGCTATCGATATGAGAGCTGCTATTGCCACCTCTCTCGAGGTCAGAACCATGCAAGAGCTCATATTTGGCCTATATTGTCTTTCTTGCTAACAGCTCCTTGCTCTAACAGTGGCCAAAACCAGATGCCTTAAGAAAAAAAAAAAAAAAACAGCAGATCTTTCCTCTAAATTTAGGAATCAGCAGCTTAGGACTCCAAACTGGGGTTGTCTTTGCTTTAGTGCCTTCAGTGGACCTTTCCTCCCTGGATTTGCATCTTTACTTGCTGCTGGAGGATTGCGTGGGGGTTAATGAATACATCAGGTCGACGGTGGTGGGGACAGACAGTGTCTTATGTGCTGTTAACACAGGTCTGGAAGAACAAATCAATGGCCAGTGATGACTGCCCCGATTACATTGTCGTCTCTTTGATTTAATCACTGTATGATTCGTCCAGAGCTTGAAAATTATACCATTAAACATTTTACTGTTCCTTTTATTGGTTGGCTACTAGTAGAAGTTACTACTTCTGGTCCTGCTTCCATACAAAGTGTGCAAAAGTGTAAGGGTGGCCTCGGATCCCACCTATCTGCCCCAAATCAGCATCTGCTCTACCTGCTGTGCACCTGGTATTTGACAGTCTGCTAGAAAGCCACCAGTGATGGGACATGTGCCCTGTTCCACTCCAAGCCCTTTCAGTTCATCACTGTGCCTGTTCATGACAAGGATTTCCTTTATGTCTGACCTAAATCTTCCTGGGGACAATGTAAGCTCAATATCATCACTATTCTGTAATGAATATTCATTATAATTCTGTAATGAGTAACGAAGGTCGGTGCTCTTTAATAAGATAGAAGAAAAGCATGCAGGATGTCCGTTTAATAAGAGAGATGATTGGTATATAAAGTGGAGAGATATTATAACTAATAACATGAGAGTGGCAATGTGCTAAGGCAATGTCCTGGCAACCAGATGAAGGGATGCCGTGAAGTTTTAGTTTCAAGAAGTTAAAAAAAGCATCGACTGAAGTTAATGGAAATTCTGCCTGCATAAGAAACACAGGTGGAAAGGAAAATCAGCTTATTTTAATCAAAGCGAGAGGAAAAAAACCCCTCATTTAAATCAGTGCAAGTGATTGCAAGCTTAATTCTTTCCCCTTATTAGACTCTTCAATCCTAACCCAACAGTCCTAAGAGATCTTTTTACGTTGGAGACACAGGAATTTGATTTGTATGCACGCTGACCTCTCAACGTGATACAGAAAAGCCATCCTCTCTCAGTGGGGTGGCTTTCAAGCTGAATCTTCTGGTGAAGACGATTACACTGAAACTATCCCTTTCTGGAAACTGTGATGGGTGGGAACAAAATGTCCCTTCTGTGAGTGCTCTCAGATGCACGCATCTGAGGTGCTAAATAATTGCTATGAATGGAAGGAGGAAGAAGGAGCTTTGCTCCTGTTCTGATCTGGATGCAAAGGATGGAGGAAATACAAAAATGCAGATCTGTTTACCTGTGGGCTGAGAACAGCCTTTAAATTCCCTCTGCTGGTTATCAAACTACTGACCTCTCCTGCAACCTGCAAGGATAGCTTCCCAGTTACACTGTGGTAATGATTAAGGCAAAAAACTGTCATACGGCTGAAGTATCCCCTGCTGTCTTCAGAGCCCGATGTCAGAAAATGGTATGCAGAGGAGACAGTACCATCAGAGGCGACCAAACTGGCGGTGGTTTTATTGGAGTCAAGGGCACATTGATACAAGGGAAATTTCAAACAGCTTTCACCTTCCCTCATCTCCTTTCAACAACATAGCATGGTTTTGCTGCTGTTCCATTTCAGTTCTCATCAGATTGGTTTAAAACTTGTTCTTGGCTGTTCTTGGAGAACTCTGAAGGTGTCTTTAAATGCATCGGAATTGATGCATCAGAGTTTGGAAAACCATACAGTCCTTGAAAAGCAGCATGGATTTTCTTGGGAAGGAAGTTTAAACCCAAACTGATGCTGAGCAGAGTGGCCAGGCACAGATCATCTTCTGGACTGACCATGTGGATGTTGGGCGGAGAACATCTACTTTGAAGATTGGGCCTTGGTCTCCTCTTGCTCCCCTCTTGCTCCAAGTCGCTTGGCTGCTGGATGAATCTCACAGAAAGGTCCATGCAAAGGCTTCTTACCTCTCTGTAGAACTTATTCATTAAAGGTAGTGAGCATACATATACCTCCTTTTCATAAGTGTTGCCTTTTTGGACACCCATGTCTCCATTATGTTTGAGATCAGAAGGGGAGCTCTTCAAGGAGGGCTCTCTGCCTTGCCTTGTTCCGGGAGACACCCTGAATCAAATGAAACAGTCAGCAATTACAGTTGTGTGGAGTCAGCAGGTTTATGAGGATTAGAAAGGGGGGAAAAAAGGTCAATCAGTTACCTTTTTCTTAAAAAAAAGTATTTAATTCCCCAGATGTCTCACTTAAAAAAGAAGAAATACACATATCTGGGGCTTTTTTGTCCTCCTTCCTACAATTTTAATCTTCTCTAGAAATGAGAGAAGCCAGGGAAAGCATACCAGGTAGATGTTGGTTGAAAAAGCCCTGCTAAAAAGCCCTGTTTTGTCTTGCTTTCAATGGAGCTCAGCCAAAATTCTTACTGAGAGAGAGAAGTGGAAGTGCATTCCTTTTCTTCCTATTTCACTCTTTTTCATCACAGACAGAGAGGGTTTAACCAGCCAATTCAAATGAGTAAGTGAAGGAGAGACCCCATTTCATCCTGGCAGTCCTTCCAGAAATGAAGCCAACTCATTAGCCATATCTCTCAGCAGAACAGCTTGTTCCCCCTGCCCTGCGCATGACATGGTCATCTTCTGCTCTCCTGCTGTCAGCAGAGGTTAGCGCGTAGAGGGAGACACCCTGGGAAAGCTGCAGCCCCTGCACAGTTAAATCTTACAGTTTCGTCTTGCACCCTGACACGTTTATATATATTTGTGTTTGTAAAAAAAAAAAGGCCAGCATTTGGAAATGTTTTTGTTTTTCGTCCTTCCCATCCATCTTCTTCCTCATCCCCAGGAAACATCCAACCCTGGGGGATTCAGCCAAGAAGGAATGGAAATATCCTGGTGTGTTTTTGCAGCTATATTCATTTCTCCTGGGATTTGCATTTCAACAGAAGATCAAAAATAACCCTGGGAAGCAGAGCTGAAAGTGGACTCAAATTCCCAGCTGAGTGAATATCAAAGACCGTTTTACCTCCATTCAGCTCTGCCTCTTTGCAGCCTTGGGTTGGGTTCTGCATTCACTGTGCAGTGACACTGCCAAGCACTGGACCTTTGTCTCCTGGTGCTATCAGAGGTACACACAACCAAGAAGGACTGAGAAAATAGGTTTTGGAGCCTTCCCCAGAGATGGATTTTGCTGCCTTTCTGCATTTGTCTTTCGAAGTCACTGAACTGGTCTGAAATCTCCATTGTGCAGCATGTCATGCAGCTAGGAGCTGTACAAACTCCCACCAACCACACATGGTGCAATGAAAGGAGAGAGAAAGGGAAAGAGAAGGTGATTGCTTCTTCTCACTCCTTCTGAAACACAAGGACAGGACATATAGGGCAGATGCTGAAAAAGTGCTTAATCACCCTTAGCCATGAGAATGCCTGTGGGACCTGATTTTCACCTGTAGGTACCCCCAGATTTTTGAAGGACACAAGCAGGAAGGCTAGGTGGGATAAGACAAAGGGCTCATCTCACTCTTGACAGCTGCTGCTTGCCTGAAGTCAGTCTCAACTCCCTGTGCCTCAGTTTCCCCATGTGCAAAATACAGATGTTAAAGGATGGAAGGATGCTGTAAGAGCTCATGTGCTCCTGGCTGGTTAGCACCCATGCAGTCCCTGGTTAAGGCTTGGTCTGTGCTATCCAGCTGGCCATTTTCCTGCCAAAGTCCTAGTTTGTGGCCAGCCAAAGCCTTAGGCTCCATGGTCATCACCTCCATCTTCCACCTGCTCCCTTGAGGCTGCTGGTAGCCCTACACTTGTCAACATCACCCCTGTTTTTTAGCTTCTCAGAGGGGTTTCACCCCTAGCCTCAGCCTGGTGTCAAAGCCAGTCCCGTCCCATGCAGCATGCCTGCAGCAACTTGTCTGTCTTCTGGATCTTGAGTAAACCCAAGGTTTCCCTTGCTCCTCAGGGTCACTCTCAGGTCTGTGACTGTCCCTGCTTCTTGGATGTGTTTTCCTCTTTCCACATATTCCTTAGTGGTAGAGCACCTTTCTGCATAGGATGACTGCTTGGTGCTTAGACTGTATCTTGCACATCCCAGTGTTCACCATCACCAGTATCACCATCAGCAGTATTACCTTCAACAGCCAAGCCTCAGGGGAGAGCATGGGAAAGTGCTGGAGCATGTGAAAAGATATCACAGCTATTTCTGCACCTTCACTGATGAACAGAGCCGTTCTCTTTCATGGTCTTGTCATTCATGGAGTTGGGAGATCTGTGTTCATCCTGTTTTTCCCACTGCTTATATGTGTAGGTAAGTCAGTTATGACTGGGCATGTCACTTCCCAGGACTTCTCCTTTTCCTGTAGAGAGAGGACAAACATCCACCTTCTCACCCTGGTGTGACCCTTTGCTTTAGTGTGACAGGTCTTTTGTGTGAACTGAGCTGGATCTTCATCTACCCAACACAGTTTGAATCAGAGGGAAGCAAAAAAATTCGTCAGGGCCTGGAGAAAAGCAGCCACTGCCACCTCCTAGCTCATTGGATGAGTTAAACAGCTCCTTGATTTCAGCTCATGTCCCTTAAATGAAGCCTTGGCTAGACCCCAGCATGGTCTACAAGCTCTCACCCTAAACAACCTTGTGCAAATCATGTCAGGTGAGGTGTTTCTGTGTTTTCTGGGTCTCTCTGTGCACCATGGTTCTATCTGTCAGCAAATGAGCCATGACCTGTTCTTTGGCCTCAAAGCCAACTGGCCTCCTTCACATATTTCAGCTCCATCAATCCCTAAGCCAAGGTCAAACATTGCTGGGGAGCTGGTTCACAGACTGCATTGGCAATTTAATTGTCCAGGCAATTGCTTTCCAGTCAATGCTTGAGTGACTAGTGTGGATATGGTGTGTCAGATTAGAGACTCCACAAAAAGCAGTGCCTTCTGGATGCAGCACCATATTTCAGTGCTGAGGATAATTCTGTATCCCCATCTGCTTTATTTTAAGCAGCTCTGGGGATGGAAGGAGCCACCTTAAGAGAATACAGCCAGCACTCTCCTGCTCCATCCGCCCACTGGCTGACAGATTAAATCTCGTTTACTTGTGCCAGAAGTCTTGCTCACTTGTTTGTCATTATCTGGAGTTTTGTTAGGCCATGTTAAAAAATAAATCAGCAAAACAAAACTTNGGAAGGAGAGGGTGCAGACACGCTCTTGGAGAGCAGCAGTGGTCTGGTCCTGCTGAGGACACATGGAGGACAGCTCTGGAAGAACCACAGACCATGCCACAGACCTCATCTCAGTTACTCACCTGTCCCCAAAGCCTGTTGCCAGGGTTTGCAAGTCCACCTCTATTTCTAATTGCAATTTTCAGTTTCTTTCCAAAATTTGCTGTTAGCTTTCAAATTCTCCAATCTTGCACATCTTCTCCCACCCATGCTGGACACCAAAACCTGGATATCACAGTGAATGATATCTTTCTCTATTCAAATTCAAAAGAAAGAAGTCCAGATATGGGCTGAGCAGATACATTTTGTCACCACATATCATAGCTTTCCACACTGGTGTTCGCATCTCTCTTACTCTCCCTTTTTTTTCGCTCTTCCTTTTCTCCTGCTTGTTTCACATCCTGATCTAGAGGATAAATCAGGTGGACAAGGCTTCATTACTTGGAAGGCCACCAATTTCCAAACACATGCCAAATACCAGCTTTTCATAACCTCACCGTATTCTGCAGAGCTAGATTTGACAGTTGTCAAGAAACCTTCAGCCCAGAAAAGCCAGAAGAAGAGTCTCCAGATTCCTGTAGCTCATGCAGGCAAGCCAGGCTCTCCATCATCTGGGACCTGTGAGGTCATCTAAGTGGTGTGAGTGCACATGTGAAATAAAGCTGTCCCCCAAAGCACAGCCAACCTCCCCTTGCTGGCTGCAGTCATACTCAAAAGGAGAGATGACAAGCTGGTAGAGAGAAGGTAAGGGTCTAAGGTGGATCTAAGTTGTGCCTACAAACAAGGAGAAGACAGAGCTGGACTCTTCTCAGAGATGCAAAGGAAAGGACAGGAGATGACAAACAATTCCAGTGAGATGCAAGTAAAGATTTTTCACTGTGAGAGTGGTCAAACATAGGAAAAAGAGCAGAGAGGCTGTGCATTCTCTGTTCTTGGAGATATTAAAAACTCCACTGGACATGGCCAAGGGCAATCTACTAAATTAGAAGATGGCCTGATCTTTAATCAGAACTGGAGACTTCTAAAGACCCCTTCCCACCTCAGTTATTCTGCCATTCTGATACATGCAGCAAATGGAGGCACGTTTCCCTGGGGTCCATCCAGTTCCTTTCCACCAGAGGGCCTGATCTCCTCGTGCTCTTCAGTGCCTTTCTCCTCTCAAAACCTTCAGAGGAAGGGCAATGCCCTCAGCCTCCAGGTGTAGCTGAATGGTGCCAGGAGACTCCTCCATGCACATCCACAACCTGATCTCCCTGCAGCCCACCAAGCACTTTGATAACAGGCTTCTTTCTCTCCATTAAATCATTAGAAGAATTAATTAACCAAGTCAATTATAATGACTCATAACAGTGCTGCTCTGCAGATAAGCATAACAGTGGCTTTTCAAGTGGATAGGTCCTCTTCCCAGATAATTCGTGTCAAATTGCTCATAAAGACAAACGTGGCTCAACAGTCAGTTTTCCCACCCAAATCTATGCCTGGGTGACCTTCTCAGGGACACAGGGTGAGTCACTGGCAGGGCTGGAAACAGGATCCGGGCATTCTGATTTCCAGAGGGCTGAAATGCTACTCAGACGTGGAGTAGAGCAGGCAATTTATCTAGATCAAGAGCAAGACCAGATTTTGGTCTGTATAGCTTGTGGTATGTGCACTTCACCAGCACAATCTCTACATCATCCTTTTTCACTAAAAGGAAGGAAAAGTCCACAAATAAAATAAACTTTTCCCTTTTTCACCCTTCCTAAAAAGCCTTACCAAATAAAAAAGAACAACCTACACAAAATTTGAGAGATGGAGCTGCACTTATCTCTAGTGTGGCTGGTAATATATTAGAGCAAATAGCTTGAAGGACCTGAGAGAGTTGCACCTTTATCACCAGGGATAAAAAAATAAAAAGGGACAAAAGCAGCCTGCGGATAGACAAGCATGGAGCATCTTGTTTTGTCTTCACGGCCCATTTAAATGTTATTACATCAAGTCAAATAAATTGCCCAACAATCAGGCTGTTCCTTTTATTGACCTCTAGGGACCAAAGACAATAAAAACTCTAGTGCTTAAATCAAACTGTAATGAGAAGATTAATGTCTTTGGGAGGACTTGCTGACTACAGCTTGGACCACTCTGCCATGAGCTCTGGTTTGAGGGCTTAGCTTTGCAGGGGTTATTCCTCTCCATCTGGCTTTCCAGTGGGAGGGTGTGCAGGCAGCAAAGATGCTCCGACCAACCTACTGCTCTTCACTGGAGCAATCCCAACAATGGGTTACACTTGAAATGATCTTCCTGGCCATGCTGGTGGTTGAAGGGATATTTTATTTTATTTTGTTTTAGTGTAAGAATGCCAGAAGAAACTCCGGGAAAATGTCTTTGACTGACTTTCTTTGCAAATTTTCTGTCGTTTTTGATTAGAAAGATGAGGAGATGACAGCAAAGTTAATTTGTTTACTGGGTGGTGGGTGGCTTCAAGATGTGTCTGGTCCTGTGCAGTGTCTGCATGGGGATAAAGCTTATCACACAGGTGGCTGGAAAAAGACAGGGTCCTCAAGCCAGGGACTGGGAACTATATTTTTTACCATACTGGGGTCCCCAGGGCTGGACATGACCCACAGGGATGTGGTGGGTACAAGTCCATTTGTATATTGCTGGATTTTCATAGTAGCAACTTGGAAGAAATTTACTGAATCTCTGTTTCGAAGTCTTACTCTCTATACCTGTTCCTGTATCAGCTCCACAAAAGTTTTGTGGCTTCGGTGAAAACCTAAACCATGTTTTTAGGACACTATCAACATGTTATGATTCAAACTTGCATGTTGTGATGGATGGGGGTGAATAAAAGCATTCAAGGAAGGGAATTTCTCTCTAGCCAAACCATTGTTGTAGAAGTCAAAGGCATGATCACTGATTTGTTGATAGCAGCTTGAGGACTCAGGGGGGAAAGCTGTGCAAAAAAGTATAAAATACTAAGGAAAAAAGCAGACAATAAGGCAACAGCTCAGCAACATCGAGGATGAATTTCCAGGAGCTCAGACCACCACCCAGCTGATGCCAGCTGATGCCAGCAGAGCCACCAGAGCCTGGTGTCTCTCACTGGGGACAGCGAGTTTGAAATCCCTTAGTCTGCACTGGATAAGAGCCAATAAATGACTGCCTTAAATGCCTGAGCTGTGCATGCCCTCCTTGCAAAATCTCTTTGTGAGTGGCAAAAATTTACCTTATACTTTTACCTTCTTATCATGCCACTGGTCCTTGAAACAAGGCATAGACCCAAAGTCAGTTAGGGCTCTTAGGTTTTCAAAACTCTCCTGAAGCTGTGTCCTCATCCCAAAACAGCACATTTGCTTGTGTAAAAGCATGTTAGCAAACTTGCAAAGGCTACCCCAAGTGGATCCTAGAGCAAGAAAGAAGAAAACTGTAATATGAACATCATATTCCTCCTGGCCAAGAACTCCAAATACAGCTGAACCCACTATAAGACCACTAACACCAGAGTGAAATCACCAGAGACCCAGAGGGGCAGGGAAGGGTCAGCAAAATACCAGGAAAAGGAATAGCAACAAAGTGCATGTATTCTTCTCTGTATTACACATGGAGCAATAATGATGACACTCTTGTGATTTCAGTTACACCAACAATAAATTCTTGACTTTATATATATACATATAAGGAGTGCTTCCTCTTGCACATAAAATATTATTTTTAGTGCAACACCATTAAATCTGCATCTGTAGTGATTCTACCTGAATTATGCCTTTCTCTGTTATCAGAAATATATTTTTCCACCCTGTCCCAGGCTGTATAGATGTGTGGCCATGCGTCCCACACCGGGGGTGGGTGCACCCCAGCTGTAGACAAACCCTGATGTCCCAAACTTCCCACCAAGACTGTGCAACCACCACAGCTGGAGATGTTCATCTGACATGGACAAGGCTCTCAGGAATGACCTCTGACTTTCAAGTTGACCCTGCTTTGAGCAAATAATTTGATTAGAGACCTCAGAAGTGCCTCCCAACCTCAGTTCTTCAATGTTTTGTGAAGGTAACCTTGTGGGGCTTGGAAATGGCAAAGCGACCACTGAATCAAGGATATGAAAGGAAACAAACATGCAGACTTGCGTTTAAATCCCTTTGAATTTCTCCAAGATTAGCCAGAAGTTCTGATTTTTTTTTAATTTTATTTTATTTTCCTTTNGCAGCTTTGATTTGCAGAACTGAACTAAAACCTGTGGAACTGTTAATTGAAAACTAAGTGTCAACAGCAGCTCAGTGCAGAAAGATCTCTTCTTGCCATCCAAAGTAGTATTTTCCCTCCTGGCTAAATTTTCAGTGAAGCACAAAGTGTTTGCTTATCATTGCTTTATGGGATCTGAGCTATTGTATAGAAAAACTTCCTTTCACTCAGAGGCCAAGGAGATTTATCAGGATTACTTTTTGGTATGATCTTGCTGATTTGCTTTTATCTTCTGGGCTGCATGGGTGAGGAGTAAGGTGTGCTGAAGGTCACACTAAGAAGACAATCTAAAAATGGGTGTTGGATGGGGCAGCAATCAGTGTTTCTCACTCTCTGCCCCTCTTGGATCTTCTTCCACCCTGGTGCTCAGCCTGGCTTTAGTATTTATCCAGGCTGGTTGATGTGAGTGGGGATAATACATGGCCAGAAGGTCCCTAGGTGCCTGCAAAACTTCATTTGGCTTTGTGACTTTGATGCTGGCTGCTGCCTGACCCACATGGATGGACCTCCCAAGGATGCAAATGCAGGGTTCCCAAAAGAGGAGAGCAGAGGAAGAGATGCTAAGAGGGTAGTGCAAGATGTAAGACAGAAGTTGGGCCTGAAGACACAGGGAAGGCAGCCATCAAACCTGGTGACATCTCTTGGGGAAGGAGAGCTTCTTGCAGGAGGAAGGTCTTGGAGCAGTTTTCCTGCTGCGTTTTGGGATGGAGACCACATGGCAGTCAGTTGCATGTGATGGAGGAACAGGGCAGAAAATTGGGATGGTGCTTGGGTGGAGGTGGGTAGTGATGCTGCGAGTCAGCCATGTGGGCTGAAAGAGTATGTGCTGACAGAGTCAGTGGCCAACATATTTGCAAGTGCACTTTGGTAGCAGAGGAGGGCATCTGCATGGCTGGGCTTGGATGCTATGGAGAGCCTCTATGGCTAGCACTGCTGGGAGTAACTGGGGAGCAGGGCTTTGTCCTCAGAGCCAGGGAGAAGAGGAGAGTCTGTAATTAAACCATCCTCACTGCCTCCAAAGATTTGGCCTTGTGTCCTGCTCCCTCTAGAGCCATCCTGGATGACCTCACATTAATCATTTCTCTTGGTCCCCAGACACAGAGTGAGGATGTAGCAAGCAAGGTGTCACCTTCCCGGCTCAGTGTAATAACCTCAAATCAAGCATGTGGGTTATTAAGAATGTCCCTGGATTTATTTTCCTGAAAAGGTGTCTAAAAACTCCTAGAAGGAAGTGATAAAAAGTGACAGCTGTAGAATATACTGCTCTTCATCATTGTGAAACAGAGAAAATGATCTGCCTACTGTTTTAGGGCTTTAAATGTAAAGAGTGCAGAAAAGGTTATGGGGGCTGTGCCTTTGCGAGTTGTTCAAAAACAGCAGATCATTTTAGGAACAAAAGTAGGAAATGCTGCTTTGTGCACCAGCTCTGTTTCCCACTGTATTTCTTGGTCAGCACCAAAGTGGGCCTTAGCAAGAAATTAAGGATGCAAGGCTCATACCGGTGTTGCTCCCAGGTAATCATCAGAGAGCAAAAGTGATTTGCAGATGCTCTCAGTTGTGTCAGGACCGACTTCTTCAGGGTTTGACTAACTGCTTTATCCAATGAAAGAGATGTGGGGCTGCTGATGCCTCTTGTGGGTCCCAGAGCTGAGCACGGTTCTTCCAGGCACATGGCTGAGGAGAAGCTCAGGAGAGACCAGAGAAAGGTCCAGGAGCCTCCAGCACCACATATGCTATCCCCTCTCCAGGTCTACGTGCATTTTGCTCTGCATACACAATGTGTTTCAAGCTGGCTGCCTCACTCTGTCTTCTCGTGGCAGATGCAGTCAGCACGCTCAGATCTGGTGTGGCTCTGGGCACCCAAACTGGTATCTGCCATGCTGGTAGCACAGTGAATAGCCAGCATACGTGCAGTTACACCAGTGATAAAAGTCCCAGAAGCACCAATTGGAGCTGCATTGGCCAGAATAGCTGTCACTCATAGTGGGAGCCTTTCTGGTTTACACAGAGTAGCCAGTGCTGGATCAAGTGAGAATTGATTTGCTACTAAAGTGTAACCTGGAATTTTTCCTTTTTGTGATAATTGCCTAGGTAGGCTTGGGAAGGTGTAGGAGCTAGAGCTGAAATTCTTACCCGGTGTACAGTCCTATTGCTTTTTGGTTTACACAATGGAGAAACCTCCAAAACTGTGAAAATGTGAGGGCAAGCCTTAGTCTGGAAAAGATGGTATTTTTTTTTTTTTTTTTNACTTGGTTAACCACTTCATAAGCAAGTGGGACCAGCATTTCTCCATCCTTCTGCTTACCCATCTATAAAATGAGGAGGTGGAAGCTACACATTTCTCATGCAGATCTTGACATCCTGCAGAGGATAAGCTACCCCCCCCTCAAAACCCTTTATTCTGAGCTGATCACTATTCCAGTTTCGTGTTTGGATTTTTTTTTCTCCTTCTTTACTTAAAAGGCATTCAGGAGACAAGCCGCACATAACGGACTGAGATTTATCTCTGTGAATGATGTATGTGTTCAACAACATCCATAAATCACCCTTGATATAGGTAAAGTGTTAAGAGCAGGGGCATTTTCATTTTCTTTTGCTACAAAGCCTCCTGAAAGACTCATGGCTGGTTGCCTTTGTGTTAAAAGACACAATGAAGATGATAAAGAACTGCCACACCGGACTGATGTCAAGAGAAAATCGTTGAGACAGATGGGGCTTGGAGCATTGAATGTAGATGAATGATACCAGTGAAGTTCAAAAGCAATCTGAACAGTCACTGCTTGTCCTTGTGACTCGTAAAGAGGATGATGATTGCTCTGGATGGTACCCTTAAGTCACATTTGTCACAGCACAGCTAACACTGGTGTTTGGCACATTGGTCTGGGCCAAAAGTGATGGGGAATTGGAAACCCTCTCTAGGGTGAGATGCAGCCCCTGGGCCTTGGTGTCAATCTAACTTGAGCCCCTCTGTGAGTGTGATTTACCAATCTCTACCTACAAATCACAGAAGATGTTTCTGTCTGTTGTTTCAGGCAAGATTCAGCTGTGGTTTATGTCCATCTGTCCAGTATTATCCCTCCAACACCATCCATCCAGTATGTTCAGACATCAATCTAGAAGCAGTGCAGCACAATAGGGAAGCAGACCTTGTGCAGCAAACTTGGGCAGCAGGCGTGGGGTTTTCAAGCCTTTGAATCTGCACAGAGCAAAGGGGTCTCTCTGCCAAGCCAGGCAGGCAATTTCCCCTGATCCCAATAACTTCTCATCTGACTTGCAGCACCCTCTGTGTTTTGGTTTGCAAACAGGTACTCATTAGCTAATGCCCAGAAGAGTTTGGAGACCTTCTCCCATGAAGCCTGCATTAAAAGGGTCTGCATATAACAGCAAAGTTAAATAGTAAGACACTTGTTCAGCAATAAAAAAACAACCAAACAACCCAAACCCTCTCATTTTTATCTTTATCAGGATACTAATTTCCTTACAACCTTCAGGGAACAGTAAGACAGGATCTAGCCGTAAGCTGATGATTCAGTGGTGCTGTGGGACCAGGGTCATGGAGGTGTGACAAAATTTGGGACTCCTTTGACTGAACTGCTGACAGTCTGGGAACACTGAGCTGTGTGGGGACTCCAACTGCAGAGGGGTGACGGCCAAGAAGGGTTTCACCATTGTCATCTAATCCTCAGAAATTTTAACAGATTGAAGGCACTGGGGTGTGTGTGATAAAGCGTGGCTGAGATGGGACAAGTGCTGCTGGGACCTGGCAGAGTTTTTAGGTTGATTCAGTACTATGCAGACATGGTTGTGTGTGCCTCTTTTGTAGAATGCTTACTCAAAAATATAAATGATACTTGAGCATCCCAGCCCCCCAAAATGACACTGCTTCTCATTGCTATGGGACCACATGGTTATGTCCAGCCTTCTGCTACCAGTACCAGTGAAGTGAAGATGGACAGAAAGGGCTCAGTAGAGATGGGTCAGGTCTCTTTCTCTGCCAGAGGTGAGGTGTGGACAAACCATGCACAAAATGCAGCTCTTTAAACCATGTAAAACCTTCATATTTAAGTCCAACTTATCTTCTAGAGTTGACATCTGTCTCAGATGGAGACTGGCATCCAGATTAAGATGCAAAAAGCACCTTTTTGAATTACCAACTCTTCTTTGACTGTAGCCAACAGTGCTAAATGTGGTCTAGTTTTCAAATGCCTAAAGAGAGGGGAGATGAATATTTTCTGCATTACACATCAGTTCTTACAGCTCTTGGCCTGAGGGGAAGGACATGGTGGATTCAAACCTTGACTTGTTGGAGAAAACCCTAGCGTTTGGGCTATGAATGCCTATGAGTGAAGCTACTTACCACCCTTCCTCATTCAGTAGCCCAGAGGACAGGAGAAGAAATGGGCTGAGAAAGCTCTCCCATGTTCACAATACTGGTGTGCCCTGTCGAAGACAGAGCTGCTTGACCTGTCCTAGGCATTTGCAGATCTTATGTTGTCCTAAAGCCACCTGTTATGGGCCACTGTCAGACATGGGTTTGGACAGACCTTTGCTCTAGTGTAGCACAACAACTCATGCACAGGGTAGTGGGAATGGGGTGGATATTTGACCCAGCACAACTCCTGCTAACCAGGCTCTACCTGAAGTACTTCACATGGATTAATCAGAGAGTAAAGAAACCCTGATCCTGAGCAGCCTGGTCTTGACTTGTCTGTGGTAAACCAGCTCTTGCCAGAGGTGTGCAGAGCTCACAACAGCCCTGTGCACCTGGCTGTGAGCATGCATACAAGAGAGACCAAAAATGGTCAGCCTTCCCCATTAAATTCCCTATTGATATCCTTGGGAACTTTTAGCCCTGCTTTATTTTGAGCATTCATGAACATTTCAGTCACAGTGATATGCCATCAAATTTTGATGCCTAACGAAGGATTGTCACTTTGCTTCCCTTTTATAGCAGCTGAGGTTTTCAGTAACATTACCCTGCCATGTTTTGACATCTGGCTTGTCAATGAGAACATTATCTACCACAATATGTTTTTTCCATGAGCAGAACTTCGACATAAATTCACTGGCAGGCTGGTTAGATGCTGCTGTGTGCAATGCTTACCACTTCCAAATAGTAAATGCCACAGTTTGGAGCCTTTGTTTTATTCCCAGACGAACTGAGACAAGAAATGTTGCTCCAAATGACTGCTCTTGGACTGTGCCATAAAATCTCGGGAATCTTATTTATCCCTCTTTGGTGTAGTATCTGGGGATGGGTGATTTATTTTGATATCACCACTACCATCAGCAGTGTGGGGTCTTGCCAACATTGAGACACCACTCCACAGTGTAGGGATGTGATTTGGTGGCTTGACCATTGTGCCAGGAGCCACCTGAGATGCCCTCGGGTATCTGGGAGGCTGACAGGTAGGACACAGGTGGGAAAGAGGAGTTTTCCAGCTTGGATTGCACATGCAAGGCCAGTTGCCACCTGTGAGACTTGCTGTGGCCATTTTCTTTCATCAATGGATTTCTACTTGTGCTCTGTGAATGCAGTGTGTCATGGAATCATGGAATTGTCAGAGTTGGAAGGGACCTCTAGAGATCCTCTAGTCCAATTACCCTGCTAAAGCAGGATTGCATAGAGCACATCACTCAGGACTGCATCCAGACAGGTCTTGAGGATCTCCAGAGAAGGGGACTCCACAACCTCCCTGGGCAGCCTGTTCCAGGGCTCCATCACCCTCACCATAAAGAAGTTTTTTCTCATCTTTGAATGGAACTTCCTCTGTGCCAACTTTCAACTTGTGCACATCGCCCCTTGTCCTGAACCACTGAAAAGAGTCTGGCTCCATCCTCCTTCAAACCACCCTTTAGATACTTGTAACCATTAATAAGGTTTCCCTCAGCCTTCTCTTCTCCAGGCTAAAGAGTCCCAGCTCTCTCAGTCTTTCCTCATAAGGGAGGTGCTCCAACCTCTTAATCATCTTTGTTGCCCTGCGCTGGACTCTCTCTAGTAGTTCCCTGTCTCTCTTGAACTGGGAAGCCCAGAACTGGATGCAGTATTCTAGTTGTGGCCTCACCAATGCAGAGTAGAGGGGTGGAAGGACCTTCCTCCACCTACTGGCCACACTCTTCTCTGTGCAGCCCAGGATTCCATTGACCCTCTTGATGACAAGGGCACATTGCTGGCTCATGGATAGTTTACTATCTATCAGGACCCCCAGATCCTTCTCCTCAAAAGTGCTTGTCCATGGGATATTTCCCAATTTGCAATGGGCCATCAGAAGAGGAACTGTTTGCTGACCACTTATCTTTCCGCCAGCCAGCCTTGTTTTACAAGCTTGTTCAAAAATGGCATAT
Organism: Thinocorus orbignyianus; assembly: GCA_013400375.1. Lineage (NCBI taxonomy): Eukaryota > Metazoa > Chordata > Aves > Ciconiiformes > Thinocoridae > Thinocorus > Thinocorus orbignyianus. Next base: position 163,547 of record VXBW01005991.1, read on the forward strand.
ACCACCTAGACATCTTCCTACCACTGTGGCATTTCTGGGACTTGCTGCCATTCGCCTCCCTCTCTGGCAGCAGAACTGCTTCCAGGAAGGATTTAAGATCTCCGGTGACTTCCATGGGCTCCCAGAGCATTTCTGGCCCCCTTCCACCCCTCTCCACACCCTGGGCCAAGTGCAGCCAAGTCGGTATGTTTGGTCTGTTGCCACTTTATCCTGGAAGGCCTCAGCAGTGCTGGGATTTGCCAAGAACACAGATCTCAAGAGTGTCTTTGCCAAGTGCGGATGGTGTTTCTACTTCCCTTCTCCTTCAAGCTCCTATCCCTGCCCTAGCCAGCACAGAGGGTGAGTGTCTCCAAATCCCTTTTTGAAGACAACTGTAAATTCAGGCTAATCTCCCTTGTACTCTCAGAGTAAATATCAAATTTTCCCTCTGAAAAGAAACACTTGATGCCCTCCAGAACCCAAACTGTTTCACTGCTTTGGCTGGAGAGCGCTGATCCAGCCTAGTCACAAGGGAAAGACTTACATCACCTGTTTTAAATATCTAAATGAAATACCTAAATACTAACATTTTAGCTGGTCATCCATGTCTGTCCTGTTAGTTTGTGCCAAGAGAGCCAGTTCTGGGAGGTGACTCACCCCATTTTGACACTGACTTTAGAAGGAGATTATTTGCACCCCAGAAACATTTGGTCTTCTTTATTGACTGTAATGGATCTAACCAGTAAATCATTGACACAACCAAGGACATACCACAACATTGTACAGAGTCCAGCTTTCATCACTTCCCCATCCTCATACCCTTCTGCCCAAAGACCAGCACAGTGTTAGAGCTGTGCTCAGTAATGTCCCATGGTGACCTTTCTCATCAAACTGGACTGTTTCTTGTTGTCCAACAGCTTGAGAAGGAAGCTGGTAAATGCATATCCCCAGGTCTAATAGCTGAGCTTTGTCCCTTTTCCAACCCTCTCCCGCTTTGGAATGTACGTGCTTAAAGGAAAATTGCAGGGCCATCATTCAAATCTCACTTGCTGCTCCCCAGATAATTTGGCTGAGCATCAGCCTCCTGCCCCATGTCCCAGATGTTGAACAACAGTATATATGGGATAGAAGTGAGAACATGTCATTGGAGGAGCACAGTTCAGGCTGTGCATGGGAGATTCATCCATTCGCTTGCTGCTGTTGGAAAGCAACTTCCAACAGCAAGAGCTGACAGGGAGCAGGAGACAGTACTGCAGTGTGGCGCAGTTTGCAGTTACCTTGAGCCTTGCTTTGCTTCCCGTGTTCAGAAAGACTCCTTGGTATTTCTGTAGTCTGTTCCAGAAGAGCAGTATGGTTCAAACTCAAGGAAGGTTGTCAGCTCCTACTCCTGTGAAATTTCTTGTCACAGGCAGCCACATGCACATAAGATCATAATGGGTTGATACCAACCATAAATCACCTTGCACTATCTCCCTACTCTCAGACAGTGCTGTAACCAGTTGAAATTTTAATGGTGAGATCACAAAACTGTTCAAGCCCAAAGGTGCTTAGGGCACTTTGATTAAACCGGATGCTGACCCCATTGTTAGTGCTTAGAAACAGAGTAGGGATGGATTTGTGTTCCATCTAAAAAACATGACCACAAACTGGCCATCACCAAGCTCCTCAAAGAGATGCTGGGTCACAGCTAGTAAGGAGAAAATGGGGGAAAAAAAAAAAGAATAAAAAATTTCTACTATGAAATGTCAGCCTTCTGTGGTACAGCTATCTTTCTGTGATGATTCTGTAATAATAAATCACTTAATTCCTCGAGGCTTAGGTGTACGCTGCAGGGAACATACACTGTTTATGCCATGGTTTAGAAACCTTTCTTGGATGATCTGCCAGGGTCAGGTGTAGATGGCTTGGTGAAGGCAATGCACAAATACACTTCTTCTGAGCTCCTCCCTTCTTCCCCGAGTTCTTAGTTTTCCTGTAAAAATCTCTAGATGGCATGGAGGCAAGGAAAGATGAGAAATGTGCACTATAGTCAGCATGGCCTAGAAACCTCCAGAAGGGAATGGTGGCAGTCAGAGCTCTCACGCTGGGAGCCAGCAAGTGGAGTTGCTTAGAGGAGGGTGCACGGCCTCACTCATCCCAGTGAGCATTATCTCCACAATGGAGGAACATGAGGCTGGAAAGGGGTATTATGTACCAGGAGAAGGAAATGCTTTCCCAATGTGGTGGGGGATTACTACTGCCACTGGTGGGGCCAGCACTCAGCTTTCAGCAGCATCACTGCAGTCTGCACCCTCCCTTGCAAGACCCCAGAATTTCAGCTCAAAGCAGCGAAATCCTTTTTCTCTTCCTCCCCCTCCTCTTCAATCTGATGATCTGTTCAGAGCTGGGAAGGGGACAGCTTTCCCTCTGCCACTGGAGGGGCTGGGGTTGGCAGCAGGAAACTGTCCCGTCCTGGACAGATTGTGGAGGAAAAGGTGAGGAACAAGCATGAGAAAAAAGTGCTATTAAAGGCTCTGCAAGAGTAGTGTGCAGTGCTCCAGAGACAGACTATGGAGCTGGGTTTTTCCACCCTGGCTGCAAGGGACGCAGGTGCCATGTTTGGGGCTGGGGACTCCCTACAGCACCTGACTGCAGGGACCAGAGCAACCCACCGTGTTTTTTTTTTTGGAGACAAACCCTTTATGCTAATATGGAGAGATCACCATCCTAGAGCTCTTTGGACTGTGCACAACCTGACTGGCACCATTACAAGACACTCTTTTGGATTCAGATATCCCCTGGGTTTCTGCACACCCAGAGATGTCCCTCCTGCATTCCCAGAGGAGGATGTGACCCTCAGGCAGAGGATTTTCATTCGTGGGAACGTGTGGGGACGGATGCGTGTTTTGGCCGTGTATAGCATTGCCCTCCAGTGTTAGCAGACAGGAATATTTTGTTCTGTCTGAATCTTCTCCCACTCACCAGCCCTGAGTGTTTTCTCTTCTTAACGAGATGTGAAGGCAGGCAGGTCCTTTGCTGGTGCATGCAACTATTTATGGCTGCAGAAGGACTGACTGTAGCTCCTTCTAATTGCATAAGCATTTGCATAATTCATTTGCAATGGATTTCATCACTGGAAGCTCGTGCATACAGAATAGGAAAGGACTTGTGAGTCTCCTCTCCATCCTTTCTTTTCTCTCCAGTGACTGTTCTGCTGGCTACAGGTTTAGTGCCAGGTCAAATCCCCCCCTTCGGCAGGAAATGCTCTGTTTTATCCATTCCTCAGTTTCTTGAGAAGTTCAGGGCAAACCCAGGAGGATCTGAGAAAACATTTCCTCCTGCAGATTGCAAAGCACATGCCTGGGATCATCGAATTGGTAGCTAAAAGCCAAACAGCCTGAAAAACTCCCAAGGAAGGGCTTATAAAATGACACGGGTGGGTTAGGCACTAGGAATGACTCACACATCCGAAGCTCTGGGATCTCCAAACCCTTTGCAAACAAAAGTGAAAAACAAACCTACAGCCACCCCTCCCTCCTTGGTGACACACAGACTAGGGACACACCGTACCTGTTGGTGCAGAGGAAGGGTGGCTCCGGGGAAACCTTATTGTGACCTTTCAACACTTGAAGGGGGGTTGTAAGAAAGATGGTGACAGAGTTTTTAATGGGGCCTGTAGAAATAGGACAAGGGGTTTTAAACTAAAAGAGTGTAGATTCAGCCTAGATATAAGGAAGAAATTTTTTACAGTGAGGGTGGTGAAACATTAGCTGAGGTTGCCCAGGGACATGGTAGATGCTTCACCCCTGGAGACATTCAAGATCAGGTTGGATAGGACTCTGAACAACCTGAAATAGTTGAAGATGTCCTTGCTCATTGCAGGAAGGTCGGACTAGATGACCTTTAGAGGTCCATTGCAGCCCAAATTATTATATGATTCTATGACTACTAGGGAGACTTTTGAGAAGGAAAATGTAAATCTGGCCCTGGGGAACATGAGAAATATGAATGCCCTTCAGAAGCCAGAATCTGTCTCATGATGACCATCTCCTGTGAGCAGTGGTGCCTGGGAGAGGTCTGGTCTCTGAAAGAGCACCCCTTTACTCCCAGATAGGCTGTTTTCACTCCTCTCCATTGAAACTGGTCAACAGCTTGCAAAATTAAAAGCAGAGGAGAGGGGTAAGCAGGAGGAGAGCCCTCATTTCCTTAGGAACCTGCCAAAAATGTTTTAAAAATAAAAAAAAGCGCATCCATGACCACACGGTACTCCCAGTCCTGCTCTTAGCACCCAGCAGGAGAGCACCCATCCTGCCTCCCCACGGCTCTGCCTCCACCAGCATTGTGGAGAAGCTCCCACCGTGTGGGCTGCAGGCATGCCGGGAGCTAAAACAAGCACTGCAGCTGCCACCGCTGGGATATTTTCAGTCGTGTGACAACCAGAGACTATCTCTGCAGCGCCTGAGCATGGTGAGGTGTTGTGCTTAATTAGTGAGGGGGCTCTGCTGCCTTCTCTTCCCTCCAACACCTGCACTCCAGATGCAACTGTAGCAAAACTGAGGTTATCAAAAGCCCAGAGTTAACAACTCCAAAGTGATGGGAAGGCTTAGAACAACCCACAACAGACTAAAATTAAATTGTATTTGGGCTTTGGGTAGGCTTTGGGGACTGAACTGAGACAAAATCCATGCAAGCTCAGACTTGCTTTGTGCTGAAAGAGCCGCGTTAGTTCAAAGCGTTTGCCGTGCTTTAAATGATAGAAGTTTTCCAAATCACAGAGCATTATATTTTTAGGCATCTGAGGAAAATAATTGCTGTGGAAAGGAAGACTTGCTAGCTTCATGAAGGGGAAAAACCTATCTGCTTCTCTTCCCAGCTGCCTCCTTCTAGCAATGCACTGCTTTATGCTGGGAAAACCCAACCATCCTTAAACGCTTTTCACCAAGCATGCTAATCAGTGGCTTAATTACACTTGGACCTTGATCATTTCGGTCCCTGGTTACACACACTTGAAACCTTAATGGCCTATTTTTTATTGATATATTTATTTTTTTAATGCATGCTCTGTTACTGGAAACAGCCTCCAAACTTTGTAATAAGCTTCCTGGAGGATAAGTCCACATTCATGGACTGAAAAGAGATTTATTAATTGCCTGTTTCACACTTGGAGGCTGACAGGTCTCCTCTAAGCTGTGCCAGGCATCATGAACACACCAGCATTGTAAATACCTAGGAAGTGCTGTAACACTTGGCAGGGGGCTTGCAGGGAATCACTAACCCTATTTTTTCCATCCCTAGGCTAATTTCATCCATCTGCTGAGAGATCTTGACTCATTTAGGGGCTGTAGTGCTTTGAGCTCTAGCTTTCTGTCCTCTCCGTTGTGATGATAATGGTTTCCTTCTGGTGCTCACCGAGGTCAGAGGGAGCCCAGAGGAGCTGGCTGTGATGTTCTACACAACAATTTATCTTAGCTAAAAATGTTGCTGTCCTCCAACTGTTTCTGCCTGCTGCTGAAGATGAGCAGATGGAAAGGTGTCTCTGTGCGTGGTGTTTCTCCCTTTTCTGCTCCCTGGATTCATAAATTTTGCCAGACAGCAGGTGCTTCATGCTGGAAACATCTACAGGTACAAGAAAACAAACCTGTGCTCTGATCATGTACTCGTGTTTGTCATCTTTAATATTTACCAGGGATCCTCTCCTGTCTAAAAGTCAATTTTGAGATCATCTAGCTAAAAAATGCCACCAGAGGCATATCTACAATTGTATTTCCACTTAATTTGAAGGGAAACTCTCCCTGAGATAGGTTTAGATCCATATCAGCCTGCTCTGGTCCCCCAGAGGACTGTTGTTCAGTGATACCATGCAACTAGGATATGTGACAAGGTGCATGTCATCCTACAACTGTGCCTTCGCTGGCTGGTGTCTTGTAACAAGAACATTAATTCAGAGTCTGGACACCAGAGTCTTTTTGTTCTTGTGGGGAGCCTTTTCACAGACACCTTCCCAGCACGGTTATGTACCTCCACTCAATGAGAAGCACTGAGACCTCCTTTGTCCCACCAAACTTCTAGCTTTTGTTGGTGAGGAATAACCCAAGTCTCTATCCTGAGCAGAGTGTGGTGACAGATGAGCAGGGTCCAGATCCTCTCTGGTGGGGCAGAGGGAAATTTCTTTCCGTTTATTGTAGAGTTAGCCTGGATATGGCTTTCTGCACATCTCCACAGCAGAAGTCATCATCTCCTTAAGGATTATAGCTCTGAGAGTGGCTGGAAGACAAAAGGTGTCTCGGAGACGGCGCACAGAGATGCTCTCAAGCCATTCCACATCTTGCTGTGTTTAAGTGGCGCTTCCTCTCTCTGACAGATGAACATATTCACATGTTGCCCTCTGATTTCTCTCCCCATTCAGGGTGAGAGCACTTGCTGTCAAGTGCCAGAGCTGCTATTCTGGGGGCTTTTTAACACCTTGGCTGGTTTGGATCATGTACAAGCTGATCTCTTCCTTCCCATTCCTCCTCCATCTATTCATGGCAGCTCATAAATCTTGCTTCCAATCATTTTGAAGCCTCATTTCACCTCCCCCCGCAGTATGTGCTGGGGTGATCTGTCTGTACCTATATCATATGCCTTCAGCCTTTTTTGGGCCAGCCAAGTGCATCCATCCATCTTGTAGCAGTGTCTGCAGCTCTGAGTCTCCAACAACACACCGAGGAAAGGGATTATGGCCCAAAAGGCAAGTGTCCCTGGAATTATTACCAAAGAGCTCATGCAGTTTCATGGGGAGCATGACAGAGATCTAATTATCCCTCCTTCTGACAGCAGTGGGTTGGAGCCCTCCATCCTTTACAGTCCAGCTGTTACTTGGTGGGAGTGACACCTGGCTGCAGAGGTATGGTTGCCAGGGCTGCACCACAGTTCACCCATGTCAGCACTGATGGCTAAATGAACTGGTTGAGCAAAGAGCTGCTGTTTCAGCTGCTGGAGCTAACTGGGAATGAAGGGCGAAGAGATGACTCATGGGAATGGTCCTAGGAGCAAATCTGGGTAGGGGATACTGACTTCCAACACCTGGAGATGCTGCTGGCAGAGGCTGTGTATCCCTCTTGTTGTCTTCCTCCTCCACCTGCAGTGTCCCTAATCTGCTCTATAGAAGGCAGTGGGGACAGGAGGAGGATGTACCATCCCCTTGTCCAGAGTGGATGGAAGGCATCTCTGGTAATGTCTCTTTTGCTAGTATTTCTATCACCAACTTAGCCCTACCTCCATGAATTTCATGTCTTGCAGCTCATCCCATAGCTCCCCACCTTCTTTTTCTTATCTGACATGAGTTAGATGTTCCTGGAACAGGTCTTAAGGAAACTAACCTCCCATCTCATGCTGGTCCTCACGCCATTATGGGAGGAAGGAAGACCAGATGCTGAGATAGAGCAAACATCAAGAGCAGGGAATTGCAGAGATCGCTGCTGCCTGTTTTCCCATGCTTGCAGCCTGGATGCAGTGTGTGAGCCCCATCCCTTCGGCAGTTTGCTCCATTGGTGTAGGTATAGCTGATGAGCAGAAGGATGTTCCCCCAGAATATGATTCCCTTGGGGTGAACAAAGCATCACACTTTCAGGATTCTTTTCATGGGAAGACAACAAAAGGCTCTTCCAGTGTTAAAAATCAGGTTTGCCTATTCTGTGGTGGCAGCAGGATGCTGAAGCATAAGCAGGTGTTGAACTCAGCTTAGCTGGGGGAATGTAAAACCAGAGCTGAATTTTTGGATGACCCAGTGGGAAGTGGATATGAACAGGCTGTCCTGGAATCTGAAGAAGGCGTAGACAAACCTATAGGTTTGCACAGGAAATTCCTGTATACAGGAAAATACAGGAAATCCTGGAGCAAAGACAATAAAACTCATGGGAGGAGCTAGCAAGGAAGATAAATGAGCAACCAGTTTCTCCTTGGGCAGCAGGTTCATGCTCATTTTTTTTCATTTGCACTCTTGTGAGACCAATGTATTTCAAGGTCACTCGGGAATTTGTGAGAAAGATTAGAAAATCCTGGAAAACACAGGAACTGCTCTGCCATGTTTCTGCTTTGCCCTTGCTTCAGCAAGTCCCACATATTTTGGGGACATCCATGTTGGTAGATGTGGTGAGATCCTCAAATCAAGTGAAAGGCAATGCAAATTGAATTGTTGCACTTTATGCCCACAGAAGACTTCTGAAACCAGTAAAAACTCTCTTGGGGAAAAGGAAGGTAACTGCTGATGCAACTACTGATGCAGATGAGCTCAGTGAAGATACCACTTTGATCTGTAGCAGTGCTTGGCAGATTTACAAACATTTGGTAGTGTGAGGGAGAAGAGATGGAGCATAGGATTGGGTGTCCTTTACTCACCAAGGAGAGCCTTCACCTGGAGTGATGCCTCTGCCCATGGAAATGGGCTTTAAAAGACCTACATAGGACTGTAAAGGGCTTGTTTCTGGCTGGGAGAGGTGTTTCAAGAAAGAGACTGGAGACAGGGTTATACTGAGAACTGGGACAGTGAAAAGATCCAGATAATTTAGTCCAGATATTCAGGTAAGACTGAGCAGATGAATGGGCTCCTGTCATGTGCGTTAATACTGATCCCTCTGGCTTTTTTAAGGATGAAGAGATAACCTGTTGACTTTGGAGACCCATTGACTACACACAAGACAAAGGGCTTTGCTGGTCTGCATCAGTGGGTAGTTCTGCAAAAAATGATGGCCTTTGCTAACTGTGGCTCATCTCATCCCACTGTAGGTCCTGATGGGGCTCTGAATGTTTTCGACGTCCTGTCCACATGTGTGGACAGATACAGATACCTCTTCAGCAGACAGGCAGTATGGGCTCTGCAAACACTATGTGTGAACAGGAGATGGTCAGCATACAGTCGCCTGTTGGATCTCCGTGTAGGACAGTGAGCAAAATATGTGGAAATCCTCTATGATGAGTGCCAGAGTCAAGAAGAGAAAATAGAAGAGATGTCCAAAGACACTAACAAGCTCTCTAGGTCTGAGCCGGGGGACAGTCAGTGATAATCCACCCAGTCAGGTTCTGATCCAGTTGTCCTCAATACCTTGTTATTAATACCTTTGCTAATTAACTGCAGTTCATTTTCCTGCCTTGTCTGTGGACAGATCTAACAGTGCATTAGCAAACTCTCAGGCTTAATTAATTTTCTCCCTGTTTAAAGAGAGCAGAGTGAGCAAGGCTTAGCTACCTCACCAGTCTCAGGGGAAACGTGGTGAAAGCATCGCCCAAGAGGACAGGAGGGAAATCCTTCCATGGAAGCTCCCTCTTTCCATGAAGTGCAAGGGTAACAGAAGAAGGTGCGGTTGCATCCAAAATCCACAGCGCGTATCATGTCCAAACAGAGACTTTATACATATTTCACATAGCAAAGATGTACCTTGAAGAGAGGACAAGGTTTTATCAGATCCTGGAGCCTTTTTTTTTTGGCAAGCCAAATGGTCCCAGTTGTCAGAAGAATAGCAGTGATCCCAGCTCTGGGTCCCCTCTCCCTCCTCCTGTCCCTGCTCTCCTTACCAATGTGCTGTGAATTACCATCTGCAGCCTGGGACAGCCTGGCCTTACATGAACGCCAAGGAAAGACTCTTACATAAACCTCTTCATCCATAATGGATGAACATCATCAAAATTCAATGTCAGCCTCGGGATCCTTTCCGGTATCTCTCCTACAAATTTCTCCAAGAGGCTAGAAAGCCCAAATTTAGCACTGCATATTGATTAGAGAGAAACCTGGGAGTTTAGGCTCCCTCATGCCTAGGGAGTCTCCATCCTCGAAGGGTCTTTTAATGCAATCAAATCCTTTTTAAATATGAAAGTCATGTTCTGGCCTGGGCATGCAAAAGTCCAGCTCTGGACTCGTTCAGCCCTGGAGAAGCTGGGTTGGAGATCACAGCTGGTAAAGATGGTGCAAATAAAACCACCAGTAATGGAAGAAACTGATACTTTCCCCTGTGTGCCCAGCTGCTGTCTGTTTACACAGAGGTGATTTCAGGCCTGAAATGTCCCTTTATGCTTTAGGCTGAGATTTGGGTATGGAGGAGGGTGAGGATTTCAGTGTTTCATCTTGATTAGCTCAACTTTGAGAGCACAGTGGAAAATCCCTGGTTTCTCCCATCTTCAAATCTCTCTCTGGTGGTAAAGGTTTGTAGGTAAACGTACTGTCTTTTGTTCAAACAACTGTGAAGTAAATTAGACAGGCTTCTGGGTCCATGTTTAGCTTTGAAGTAAAAACAGCAGGTCTCCAAACTGAGATCACTTTGCCATGAGTTTGACAAGAGGTTTGCAGCTCTGCAGGAGCAGATCATTGGTACCAATGGAAGAGGGCACAGGGGAAAAAGAAAGAAGAAAAAGTGTAATAGATAAAGGAAATGGGATAATAGATGGGAGGGAGATTATATTGAAGGATAAACAACCGAGTTTGTGGCTTTTAGTATGCAGAAGTTGTGACTTCTAGCTCTTGATTTTTTGAGCTTTGGAGATGTTTTGGTTCATTGGTCTAAGCATTGGGAGGGCCAAATATTTTTCTTTAAAACCCACCTAGTGAATACATGTCCCAGCTGGCCCTGCAAGAAGTAGAACACATATCCAAGTCCATGTTGTCTCTCCTGCACCAAGGGTTGAGTCCATATTTTATTTGTCTGTGAGATGGGACACCATGGGACATCTATGCAGCAAAAGACAATGCCTGGCCATGTGCAGTGTCCTGTTTCTCCATCACTTTAAAGGCCGGGTGTGTGGCTGGTGAGTGCAGACTGAAGTAATGGAGACAAAAAAGGGGTTCCCAGGCTGCATTAACTGCTGTTCGTCAAGACTTTTGTATCCAAGGAACCCCTCTGTCTTTTTACATCAAAATCCACTGGCCATGTCATTCAGGTGTGGTAGCAGCCATTTCTGTTTTCCACCACATACAAATAAAGCTGCACTTCTGCAGACCCTTCATCTTTCTCCATTTCATTTATTGGCTGATTGGCCTGAATAGCATTTCCCCCCCGCATTGATCTTGTGGGCCCTGGGTGTACAGCTCTGCAAACAACAGCAATTTTGTTCTAATTGATTTTTACAGATCCACAAAAAATCACAAGATGCTATATGGCAGTTCAGTGGCTGCTTAGAAGTGCATGATAATGATAATTTCTCTGGATTATCTCACTTTAACATCTGCAGTGATGCTGTTGACATTATGTGCCAATGGGGAGGAGAACATAAGTTTTAATGCCTATTGGTATGAAAGCTTATGAGTACCCAGCCTCCAAGGGAAAACATGTTTTTGTTTCCTGTGATGCTGAAATTAGCTAATTAGAGGAAGTGAGCCTGTCCAACTGCTGCAGCTGTGGGGCACGCTGTCTGCTACACACTGCTGGATTAGAGTTGTCCATTGGTTGGCGTGTGTGGACCTGCTGCAGGCAGGTCTCTTGTCAGTTCATGTGCTTAATGGCAGTGCTCAGGTCAGCAGTGGGAGTGTGTAAATCCTTGCTGGTCAGTAAATCCATCTCACTCAGTTTTAACCATCACAACATTAGATGCATCATCTTGTCTTGGCAATATTAGGTTAATAGTTGGACTCAATGATCTTAAGGGTCTTTTCCAGCCTACGTGATTCTATGATTCTATTGTTCTACCTCAGCCAGCTTTCCATGTTCTTTCTGTAGGCAGTGGAAAGACCTTGGTACCTGCAGGTGATTCAGCCCTTGCATTCTACAAACCTCAGGGTGGGATGAATTACCCCCATCAAAGCCATATCTCCCTACAGACCATAGAGGGAATCCAGGCAACACACTGAAACTCAGCCCTTGCTGGACTTAAGTACAATGTACCCATTGGCTCAGGCTCTGGTTGCTAGCAACACCTCCACTGTGCTGTTCTGAACATTTTTCAGCCTTTTCAAAACCAGCTCCTTCAGGATGCAATGTTATTTGCAGTCACTCTCCAGGACAACCGACAAATAAATGCACAAGAGCGTAAAAGTCCCAACTAGGAACAATGTGAGTCAAGTCTTGTCTCATCTCACTCAAAATTGCCAGACTAGTGTCTCGGATTTGTGGTGGTGCAGAATCTGATCTGTTTCCTCTAGAGTCAGAGGCAATAGATGATACTACCAAAAAAGCCGATCTGGTTGTCAGAAGCATTTAATGAATTCCTATTAATTCACCCATCACTTAGGCGGAAAGAGCCCTGCAAAAGCTGAAACATTTTGACAGTTGAAACATTTTAACAATCTTGCATGAAAAAGCTTAAATTTTCTCATTTGAAAATTACATTTAATTTTTTAAACTTACTGCAGTTTTATTTTAAAAGATGCTCAAGAAGATACAAAATAAAATAAGATGGGTTTAGATCTAAGGTGCTTTTTAAGAACATGTTTCTCAGTATCAAAAATAAACAAACATTGTTGGTTTGTTTTTTTTTTTTTCAAATGTGGTTATAAGCACAGCTTTAATAAACACATTTTTACCAGAAGCTAGCATCAGATCATGTAGCAGAATGTTACCTACCTTGCGTTGGTGGTTCACTGTTGTCTGTAAGACATCAGAAGGTGGTCCTTGAAATGATTATAAATAACCCATTCTCCTCATGTGTTTTCTCCCAGGCAGCTGCTTTCTACATGTTACCACCCCTGCCAGGCAGAATTGGAAGAAGGGGTCAGTGCTTAGTTAAAAGCCAAATTACAGCAACAAAATTACAGTTTTGCAAACCAAATATACTGTGTTTACCTAAAAGTCCCTTTATTGCCCACTCATTCAGCCTCCCAAATAGCGAAATTCAAGCAATTTTTACTTTTTCCCAGATAATAAAGACAACCCATCAAACCCTGAGCTAAGATGCCAGCATGTGTTGCGTTTACTATTGATACGGGCAGAGCTGGACCTTAGTAGGTCTCAGCCATGGATGTAGCTACCTCAGTTTATGCCTGGTGTTCCCAAGGTGCACATGTGCACCATTACGACAAAACAGACATAGTACTATAAATACACAGTCTCCCTTATTTCTTTCCATCCACAAAATTAATTTAAGCCCTTGTAGGTACTTAGTTGCACTCAGTAAAAGCTTAGTTTCTAAAAGAGAGAAGAGGTGGAGACCAGAAGAGCTTGCTCACCACCCTGGCTAGGGGGCATGTGAAGAAAATTTGGCTGTAAAGACATTTGCTGTTTCTCTGGAAGACCGATGCATTGAACATGGGCATGGGCATCCCAAAGACTAGTGCACGCTGGATATTAAAAATTCAGCATGCTACGCAGAGCTTGGGGCTTTTAAAGCCACTTAGATCCTCTTGTGACCCTTTGTCTTGATTTTCTGGGAGCATGCTGGTCCCCTGGGACCAATGGCAGCTCAGCATGCGGTGGTGAAGTTAATCACTGTGGAGTTTGATGACTTAAGAGGCAAACTATGACTATCTTTCCTGCAAGGACAGGTTTCTCATGGGACCTCTGCTAAGTTCTGCCTCCTGTGGCTGCATAAATCCTCTCCAAGGCTGCATAAATCCTCTCCAAGGATTTCTGCAGCTTTTATTATTTTCTCATAGCTACTCCTGAGACCAGTTCAGGATGAAACAAAGCTTGAGAGTTGTGCTGAAGGCTGGGATTCAAGAAAAGGAGCTTAAACAAGGCAGTGGCATGAGGGTGCTGTTGGAGCATAAGGAAGAAGGGTCCAGGCTTCCCCCAGCAGTAAAACTCAATGAAGGATTGGGAGGAGGCTGCATTTGGCCAGCTGGAGCTGGAGCTAAATGCAGAAGCTGGTAGGATGCAAGTGCAAAGACAATGCCTGTGAGGTGGTGGTGCTGGAAGCCTGCAAACATGACCATGTGGTCAGTGCTGAAGACAGTAGAGACATGGGCACAGTCACCTGACCTGCCACAAAGCCTGCAGGTGACAGAGAGACTAAGCTTGGGTAGTCAACAAGCCTCAGTAGATCCAAGATAAATCTTTTGCATCTCAGGTCTCCATCTGTAAGGGATTAAATGCTTGTGCCATTGACACTTCTTAATAGCCCAGGAGATGAATCCCAACTGCACCACAGGCTTAAAACCAGAGATTTGGGCTGCTAGAAAAAAAACCCAACAAACCAGCAAAAACCATTATGCCCAAAACCCAGCCAAAGATGACAGCTTATTAGATGAAATCCATTGAGGTGCTGGGAAAGAAAAAAAAAAAAAAAAGTGAAAAACAGTGCTTCAGGGCCTTTAAGATGTGTTTTTGCACAATAGCTGCCTTTTGAAATGTAAAAAGGAATAAGCGGGTTCTCACCGGGAGTGTGTGTTATATTCCCACAATGAGCTGTAGGATTCTCCCTTACCAGTTGTACTAAGATGAAAGCAAAATCCGTCACAATCTTTTATTCAGGAATGCAGTAGTAGTTAAGATGATTAACTGTTCCTTATGAAATACTGTCCAAAGGACTGTGCTAGTTTTATGTCCAACCCAGAAATGAGCTGGTGACTTGTTTTCACAGACCTGGTGTGGTAATGATGGCCAAGGCAGAGGGGGTGGGAAGAACCTGAAAGATGTGTTTTGATATTATGTCAAAAATTCTCATTAATAACCTTCTCATGAAGACGGTTTACATTTAAAATTATGCATTGCTTGTGATGAAGATGTTATATAGTGCAATGGATCATTGATCTGTACAAATGCAGCATTCATCAAATCCAACAAGGGCTGCTGAGTGCTTTACATTACTATGTTTGGTCTTGTTTCACATTCTCCATGCCTTTCTGGCTAGATTCACCATTTAAAATGGCACAAAATAGGCTAGTCTCAAATCTGCAGGTCTGTGGTTTTTAAGTCTGTATAGTAAGATTCACTGAGGTAAACTCCTTTAGTACAGCATATCTGTAAATGTTAGGAGAAATAGGGCAACCCAAATCCTTGGAGAAAACAGTGCTAATTGAGAATTTGATTGAAACTTTTTCCTGAGTCAATCACAAGGTGTGAAAAAGGCCAGGAACTAAACAAAGAAGTAATTAAGTCCTAAAATAACACACAGCAACATCTATGGATATTTGCCGTGTCTCTGGGGGAGGTTCCTTATGAGCACGTCTATGTGTTTGTAGGATGTACCTGAAGTACTGTGTCCAGCTTTGGAGTCCTCAGCACAGGAAGGACATGGACCTGTTGGAACAGGTCCAGCAGAGGGCCACAAAAACGATCAGAGAGATGGAGCATCTCTCCTATGAAAACAGACTGAGAGAGTTTGGGTTGTTCAGCCTGGAGAAAAGAAGGCTCTGGGGAGACCTTGTAATGGCCTTCCAGTACTTGAAAGGGGCCTCCAGGAGAGATGGGGAGGAACTCTTTTTCAGGGAATATAATGCTAGAATGGGGGGGTAATGGTTTTAAACTGAAAGAGGGGAGATCTAGATTAGATACTACGAAGAAATTCTTTACTGTGAGAGTGGTGAGACACTGGAACAGGTTGCCCAGAGAAGTTGTGGATGCCCCATCCCTGGAAGTGTTCAAGGCCAGGCTGGATGGGGCTTTGAGCAACCTGCTCTAGTGGGAGGTGTCCCTGCAGGGTGTTTGGAACATGATGATCTGTAAGGTCCCTTCCAACTCTGACCATTCAATGATTCTATGATCTGTGTGAGCTCCTGACCCTGAGCTCCCTCTGTGGTCAGTGAAGTGACAAAGTCACTAGAGGGAAAGTTTGTTGGACTTTTATTCTAGACGTGTGTCTTACTGGTCCCAGAAAATGCAGATTTGTCTTTGTTGACTGTGGAGTGAGGAAGGGGTGGTCAGCTGAAATGGAGACACCCATGCACAAGATACTTGCAATGGAGTAGAGGGATCCTGCCCCACACAACAGCAGCCTCTCTGCCTGTGTTTTCAAACAGCCCTTGAGCCTTACATTTGGTGGAAGGGAAATTAACACAAAGGCACTTGTTTTGCCCATGCTTCATGAAAAAAAATGACCAAAGAGAAACCTTAGTCATGCTTCCACTGAGGGGAGGATGCAAACCGATCTTAGCCATCCTAGATGCCCAGTAATTCCTATTGGGAACACAGAAACACTTCACCCAGAATGCTCATCTATTTCAACAAGTAAACCGGATCATCCATGAACAGAAATCTAGAGGAAAAATAGGGTCTCTTTTTCATGGTGCACACAGAAGCTGTATTTTCAACTTAAGAACCAATGAAGTATTTGCTACCATAGTTGGACAATGGTTGAAGAGCCCAGATGGTGTGACCTTGTCCAAGAGAAAAAATGGTTGAAGAAGTGAGAATCCTTAATCCAGGCTGGGGAAGGACTGTGGTTTGGTCCCATCTTCGTGAAAAAAAAAAGCTGTAGAGGGGTGAAAACATGGGCACAGTGGTATCTGGTTCTCTTAATGTAGGTATTACGATGCCATTTGAAGTGACCTGGGGTACCTGAGCCATCTATATGGGCAGCTACAACAGAGGATTTGTGGGAAACTCTCACTGTTATTGAGGTGTTGCTGGTGGTCAGCTGGGATAACCCACAGCGTTTCCCATGGCTCTGTGTTCAGAGTGCTAAACCCACTCTCAGTGACTGTTTATTATTGGAGTTAACTTGCATGCTTATTTTTATGATTAGAGAGTGTATGCCTTTGAAGGCACTTGAGATAGCATGATGTGATTGGCAGGGCATGGGAGACGTGAATCCATAAATCTGTGCCTAGACATAATTGCTTGAGAGGGTTTTTTTTTCTTAGCTCCATCTCAAAGAACATACATTGCAGCATTTCTGGGTGGGCTCCTTGAGGACTTGAGAAAATCACTTGCTGTGTGTGGTGGGAAAACAGCAATCAGGGACAAGGAATTATGCTGGAAATACAGATTCTTAGCTAGGGGACAGAAACAAGGTCCTGCAGCACAATGAGCCATACTCAGGCGTACCAGATGTGGCTGCATCTTTCAAGAGATCCTAAATGTATGCGTTTGAAGTGAAGGACACCCAGGTCATACCTTTCTGGAGCGTGACGCTTTCTCTTTCATCTCAGGGTTTATCTTTGGATGGTGTGAATACCCGCTGGAGGTGCTCACTCCTGCTGTGCTGGAGATGATGGACTGCTTCCTCCAGGACCCATGCTTGCAGTCTGTCCTTGGGTACCAGCTGGTTCCCCGTACCAGCTTGTGATCTTGGCCATGACAGTTCAACATCTACATAAGTCAAACTCCTCCATAACCATGGCACCTTACTGACACTAGCTCTGTGTCAGGGAGCTCTATCTCTAAAACAAATACATGAGGAGGAGCAGTCAGGTCTATGCTCAGTCCTTCTTTGGGGAACACTGGAAAAGCTGCAGATTTATGAAGCCTTATGATCTCATGCGACGGGTGCTCTGAAGATGTACAAAATGGTAAGGTAAAACCATGCTTATGCCAAATTGGGCCATGCTGACTGTTAGAATTGTCCACGCAGTGACCAGCAGCAGATGACTGAGGAAGAACATCATCATGTGGTAAAAATCCTTCAAGCTTTGGCAAATTGAATTAACGGTGTCCTAACAATGAATAGGGCAAAGAGAAGAGAAGAGAAAGACAGAGGAAGCAAAAATGCCTTTGTCCATGTACTAATCCTACTTGCCCCACCCCATCCTCAACCTATCCCCAGCACATGGCAGTGTAAAACCCAACAAGTAGTATTGCCAAAATGTGCCAACAGAGGATTCTCAAGAGACTTCTTCTGTAAGTGGGAAGCTGTCAGGAAGATGCCTCTCCTCATTGGATTTTAGGCTGACTTTCAGTGTCCAAGGATGTGTTTGAACACTGGGGTGAAGACATGAACTCTGGAGCAAGCTGCTATCTTTGAGGTCTCTCTGCTGGATGGAGATTTTGAATGCTTGACGAAGCTGGTGCATTTAGTCCCAAAACATCCTTAGCAGCTGTTTGCAGCTTCTTTAGCTGGGCTGGAGACACAGCCTTGTCCTTGCACAGCCATGGCAGATCTATAAATAAATCTTTCTAGACAAGGGAAAAAAGGTTCCACCCCTATTTTTGTCTTCCTCCCTGTAGCATTAGTTGCCTGAGACAGGGGTTGCTGCGTTGTTTTTGTTTTATTTTTGTTTGCAGACCCAAACCCTCAGAGGCCAACTTTGCACTGTAACAAGCAAAATCCAGCTGACAGGTAAAGACAGTCCTGGAGAGGCGAGCTGGGTTGTATAGCCACATATGACTCATATTTTGAGAGGGGAAAAAGTCTTCCTCCCCTGCTTCTTTCCCATCTCATCCTTGCAACAAAACACACTCCCTGACATCAAAACAGTCCTAAGAAGTCTCCTATCAGAGCCACTCATGGTAATAGCAGATGCATTTCCCATTGGGGGTCCAAGATTGTCTCAGCAGAGATATTCTGAAAGGGCAGAGCTCTACGGGCAGCACCGCAAAGTGCCAGGAGATGTCTGAAGTGGCAGGAAGCGTCTGCCACTGGAGATTTGTCTGGGTACCTGGTGATTAATGATGAGTCAGGAGGAGGGGTGGCATTTCCAGAAAAACATCGTACAGCTTCTTAAATGTGGAGAGGGACAAGGCTCTGGCATGGCAAAGGTTAGTAGAGTGGTCCTTTGTTTAGGATGCCTACATGTCTGAGTCTGAGAGCTGAGTGACTCCAGTTTCTATAGCTTTTTTCCAGCTAAGAATTAAGCTGAAATACCTGATCTCATCCCTCTCCTCTTCTCTTCTTGCACATAATATCAAACATTATCCTGGGTGGCAGCTGCAGCTGAAATAGGAATGTGCGTTTGTACAATAGTCTTTTAGCCAAGTCCTGTGGTCCCTGGTGACAACTACTAACCTCTAAAGAAACATAATGCCATCACTAGAGAAGCATCTCATATAGCATCGCAAAGATTTTCTCTAGCCTAAACTGCATCTGTCTCCCTGCAAACTCCAAGTTTACAGCATTTCACTTGGTAGTTTTAACACATTTGAATGCAAACCATGCACCTCCGGTGTTCGTGATTTCCACAAGCAACAGTGACATTTCCTGGGTGTTGGTTAAATAGGATGAGCAATTGCAAATATCATCCATACAAAGAAGAGCAAGTCTGTGTCAGAAATAAGGCTGCAATGGATGTGGTGTGAAACCTCGCCTCTCAGGGAAAGGATGTACTGTTTGAATTACCGGAAGGACCAGGGACCACCAAGCAGAGAGCAGCAACTGGATAGGACAAAGAGCAGGGAGGGTGGCAGTGTTGGGCTGATTGTGAAGGGAGATGTGCATGTGAGAGAGAGATCCAGACTGGAAACCAGAGGCCAGGAGGAGAGCCGGATTCGGTAGGACCCAGAGGAAGAGCAGTGTGGGGAATGGGGGAAAAATTGAGACTTGGAACATTAGTAGAAAAAACAGATTTTGTCCCAGCTCCCCCTTCACAACCAGGGAAATGTTTTCATCTCTATTTTGCTGGAGTGCAAATTTCTGAAAGACACCTTCTAATAGCTAATTTATGGCACTCCAGAAGAGACAACAAGATCCTGAATATTGGCTAAATGCTTCGTCAAGAGCAGCTAGCAACTGTGGCTGAGCTTGCCAGGGGGCTCGCAACTTTTCTTTGCAATATGTTTTGAGATCCCTGAATGGAAAAGGCCAGACCAAGGGACATGCTAAATGTACCTGGCTTGACACCGATGTGGAGTATGAACTTGACTCTTGCAGTTGTGGCTGATTCATTAGCTGAGATCTGAACCCAGAATCTTAGCTTTTCACAGTCCAGTAAAGAGAAGAGTTCAATTTTGTCCACAAATTGCAGCCATGCCCTGAAAAGCAGCAGAAACTTAAAGTAAAACTTGTACTTAAAAATTTCCTAAATAGCTGCTCCCAGACACAGATAAGTAGCTGAAATCTTGCTCGAGCAGCTCCAAAAATATATGGCTTCTTGCTCCTTCAGCTCAAGGGAAAATCAACAGCTTGTATGGGTGAGTAAATTAATTTTCACCACTTGCAAAGCCCATGCAGTGGATGATTACACATATGAAAGCAGTACCACTGGCAGGATAAAGGAAGGGTCTCCCCAGGCTTTTGGCCAAGCTTCCCATCCTGTCAATGTTTTCCTTGGCATTTCTGCTGGAGTTAAACTGCTCCAGGGAAAGACTTTGCTGGCAGCTTTCCCAAACCAATCCAACTGGGACAATTTCTTGCTGTTGCCCATCACTGCCATGTGCAACTTCCATCTCTCATGTTCAGGAAGGCAATGGTTGGATAATCCTCAGGTCACCTTCTTCCAGGTGCTGGTCCATTGCTGAGCTCTGAAGTCACTGTGACTTCTGATCTTAACAACAGAAAGGATCAAATCAGGCTTCAGTCATGGCTGAAACCCTTCGTAGATCCTTACATGTGGTTCTCTGTCTGCCACTTTTCAAAAGTCTGTGAAGTCTACAGCACGGTGATTCCAGGCAGATCCTACTGATACCTTTCTAAGCCTCCTCTCTTCACCCTTAACAACACTCTCCTTTTTCAAAAAGAGAGGGAAATAAGGAAATGCAGAAAGTTAACAGCTTTGGGAGCACCAAACCAGCTGGATGTGTATTGCCAGGGCTCTGCACCACACTCAGAAGAGCAAGGACCCTCTCTTCTGCATCCCCACAGGGTCTTTGCTACCCAGGTCATCCCAGACTTGGATCCTGACTCAGTGTTCCTATGTACACTGCTTTTGATCTGCCAAAGCACAGGCATCTGTCCTGCACTGCAGCTGCCTCAAGCTGGCACGGCTGTGAGATATCTCTTGTGGCTGATGGATACTCATGCCCGACACAGCAGAGATGCCCATGAAAGCCAGAGCAGCCTTGTCCTACCATGGTGCGGGGAACCATCCCCACCTGGACGTGCTGCAGGACCCTTTAGCAAAGCAATGCCCTACTGAATTATGCAGCAGCTGCTCCAGTGCCATCAGCAGCTCAGAAGGATGCAATAATTTTCCCTTTCTGCCCAGTGTCACATCTCAGGGATGAGGTTTCCAAAGCACTGAGCATCTGCCGAGCCTGTTGGCATCAGTGGGAGCTGCTGGCACTTTGCCCTGTCAAAAATTGGGGACATTTAACATGACTCAGCTGAAATATAAAATTAGCCAGAAAGGTGGGGCTGAGTTGGAAGATTTGAGCTGTTCTGCCTTGATATTAATTCTGGCCACGCATATCCTTGCAATGTTACAAATGTTATTTTACAGATTGCAGCAGGCAGAGACACATATGCATCTTATTTTCACGGTAGTACAACAGGCAAAGGGAAAAGCTGGGTCATTCTGTCCCCCAAAAGAAAAGGTTGGCTTCCAGATGACTCAAGGATGTCCTAGAGATCAGCTTTATCTATTTATATATTTATTCCGGCTGGCATCCATGAATCACTGCTAATAGCAAAGGGTTGCATAATTGTAAGGAGGATGCTTTTGTGATGCTTCTGACCAGAGAAAAAAACATCTATTTTGGCTTGTCTATGAATAGGTACCCTGCTCTGACTCTCTGCATTTGCAAACCACAGATACTACTGAAAATAAAATATGATTGGCAGGTACAACCTGATTAGCATATACAAATTGCTGTGGCCTTTCTCCAAGCAATCATTTGTACAAATTGTTTCCTCTGTCTCCTATCTGAAAAGAAACAGAGCTATTAGGTACATTGAGACTTTAAAAGAGTCGGCACAAGGCTAATGCTCATGCCGTCTCATTTCATACTATTTTGAATGTTCAGCTTTTTCTGAACTGTGTCTTTTTTTCCTTCCTTAAGAAAAAGGCCAAAAACCATGGGCTTCGGGTGAAGAGGCGTTTTTTTTTTTTTTTCCCCTGAAGAAAATCCTTGCTTTTTTCTTTTTTTCACAGCTTTTTTTTTCTTCAGCAACTGTTCCTAAAATATTTGCTCATTGTGGTTTTCAAACAGCTGAAAAATTTCTGTAACAGTTTAGAGTATATATTTTTTAAAAAATTGCATCAAAATGTAAGAAAAGGCTTACAAGAGAAAGAAAACCTCCCCTGATGAAAAGTGGGCTGGGATTATACCCCTCCCTCCATATTCAAGTCAGAAATAGGTCTTGGGGCATTTTAGAACTGAATATATTAGTGCAGGCTCCTCTGAAGATGTTTGATAGCACCAGTCATGGAGATTCAAGCCATGACTCAAATATGTCAAAGAGCTGAGACTGGCTCCAAAGACATGCACCCCCTTCCCAGACACAGGAATAATTTAGCTTTTTTGCTTGCTTTGTGCACATTGGACCTGCAGATGATGTTGCACCCTTCTCTGTAGTCAGGAGCATTCAGCTAGTGTTATTTTCATAGCAGTGAATGTTCCCGTGACTCTGGGAGCTGGAGGCTTGAGACCTTCCTGGTTTCTGAATGCAATATGAGGGCCAGCTGGAGAGTCATTGGGTCACTGAATCCTTTTAAGGGAGGACATCGTTCCAGAAATTTTATCCTACCCAATTTAGTTACAATAACAGCAGCACTTTGCAGAACAGCCCATCCAAATTTCATAGGCGTTTGAATCGATAATCAGGCATCTTAACGCCCGTTATGAATACCAGGCTGAGTTCTGGCTGCAACCTTAATTAAAAACATCTCTCAGCAGGATAAATAAATAATTCCCTTTTAAGTTTGAGGCCATTTTGTGCTTCAGACCCTGCTGGGCTGCAGGAGGGCTGGTGTGTGGGAGAGGCGTGATAGCTCTGCCTTGATGAGATAAGCGGCAGAGAGGCAGTATGCATCCTCCAACACGTGGTCCTAACCACAGCCCCTTCTGGACTCTGCAGACTTTCTGTCCAGAATCACTTTGCTATTTCTACGCTCTCTCAGAGGTAATTTTATTTTCTCTTCTGGTCTGTTCTCTGGGGGCTTAAATAAATAGAGTGTGAGTGGGTGGGTGGGTGGGTAAGAGGAGGAAGCAATGTTGGAAAGCCAAGCTGAGCATGTCACTTTGTGTAGGAACATTTGTGGTGCTGCCTGTCCAAAAATCACGGGTTGTTCTCCAACCCCAACACTACATGGGAAGAGATGGGTCATGGATTTGCTCCTTGGCTTCCTGGCCAAAATCAGTGCAGAGCTGATGCTGAAATAATACATGGACACTGTGGGTTCTTCTCAAGGGCTTTTTCTGGCCGTGACATTTCTTCCAATAACTCAGCCAACAATAAAAAATTCTTGATGGTGATTTTTTCAGCTGAGAAAAAGATTACTGGTGTAACATGTAATGAGGCAGGGCACATAATATCACAGTGAGTCACAGAGATGAAGGTATTTCAGACTTTATTTTGGAAAGAAAAAGAGTGGGTTTAGAGACCACAATCAAAAATGAGCTTGGAACAAACATGCATATGTCAGTTCAGATCAAGCTGGGTGACAGAGGCAAAGCAGGACCCCAAACATAGTTTTCCTAAGGAGCAGTGCTGACAAATTCTAGTCAGTTAGACCATAAACAGGTTTTCAAAATGCTTACCAATACGTTGGAAAATCTCTGAAAATGGGTTCCTGGGTGACAGGTTCAGAATTCCCTGGTATCCTGCTTTGAGGTAAAATGAACCAATTTTCTGTTTTACAATTTTACTTTTTTAGCTGGGCCTCTTCTAACTAACTAAACTCTGAAATTAACAGCACATTGTTCAGAAAACTGTTCACTCTCATAGTGATAACACCTGATTATACCAAGGAATGGTGTGCAGAGAGGACCTTGCTTATACTTATTGCTATAACAACCAAAGGCAGGTAATTTTGTTACATGGAGGGTCGGAAGCAGAAAAGTGTAGAGGTGTCACACCTATAGGGAGGAGCAGACAGGACTGGTGACCCAAAACTGACCAACTAGGGTATTCCATGCCATCCGCATCATGCTCAGTATAAAAGCTGAGGAATCAAAGGCTCAATTCTCTTCCTTCAATGACTGATGTCCAAGGAGGACACTGACTGTTTGTCTATCTTTGACCTTGATCCATGCGTTCCTGACTCCAGATCTGGAATCCAGCTCCTGTCAATCACCAAGTCCAGTCTGGGACTTTTCCCAGTGCCAGCTGACAACATGACTGTCATCCTGGGAGCTTGATACGGGTTTGTATATATTGTATCTATTTAATTATCTTCTTTCCCCCCCCATTTTAATTTTAGTATTAATACTTCATTAAAGTAGTTTAGTTCATTCTAAACTTGTAAATCTCCTTTTCTCTTCCTCTCCTTTCTTTTTGGAGGGAGGAAGGGCCATCTGTCAGTCTGGTTTTGGTAAATTTGGCTGAAACCATGACAGCTGGACAAATCAGAGCTTTGGAAAGGTAATTGCTAATATAAGGAATACATAAATAGGGAACTTAAGTGGTAGAGCCCAATTAGAGATGAAGAGCAGATGTATGGCCCAAATAAACACTCAGTGTTCTCTTTCTTTCTGAAAGAGAAAATGTGGGTAGTGAAATGGGAATTACTAATCTGAGGATGAAAAGTCAGCTCCATTGGAATAGATAAACCTGTTCAAGAGTAATGAAACATGCAACATCTGAATTAAAGTCAACCACAGGAATGAAGTATGACTGGAGAACAGCAAGTAGCATCTCTGTCTAAAAGGATGGAAAAGAGTGCTCCATGCAGCTACAGATCTGCTAGGCTGACCCTAGTTACCCATGGAGAAGCAGTGTTCAGCCTGGAAGAGGTGCTGGTGTTAGGAAGAGGGATGGAAAAGAAGCCTTAGGAGAAGCAGCCATTCAGCCCCAGTTTTGGTCTAACAGACGATGGGTTGAACATAAGGAGGATTTCCATCACATGTTGCTGACAATGCGGTCACCAGAGTAGTATGAAACAACAGAGTATTGAGTGCATAGTCCATGGAATCAGCACTCTGTGATTCCAGAAACCTGGTGCTGCAGTGAACATGGTACTTGGACAAAATATCATTCTTCTACACTGAAGAGGAAAAGCCATGATGACAGACCGTGTGCCCCAGCGCAAGAGAATAAATTGGTGCTGTTGCCACAGTCCAAGGGGAACCTTCTAGGGACAACATCCAGTTATCCTAGGGAGCCCATCCATCCCTATGTTACACCAGGAACCACAGAGGCCCTCCTGAACTCTACGGAAAGTTCATTCCCAATCATAAAATGGTGACTGATTAATACTGGAACTCTAGAGCAAGATACACAAAGCAGAAATGTAAATGAGGTTTTCCACAACTGCTAGGCACACTCTTCCCAAAACCCGCTCTGCTTTAAAGTCATAATCAGTGGGCAAAAAATGCACCTTTTCCTTCAGCCAAGTGATGCAGTGGAGAATTAAGACAGGTCCAATGCAACAAACACAATCCACAAGTCGTGGTCAGGTCCCCTTTCAACCTCTGCTGATGGAACCCACAGATCAAACACTTGAAACCTCCAAACTGCACAGGTTTTATCCCCTGGATCCATCAGTGCAGATTCCAGGATAAGGATGGTTGAGAAGTCCTGCAGAGAGCAGCTTCCTGGTCCCTTGGGAACATGAGCAAACCATGGTCCCTTACTTGCCCAACCCATCCCTCTGACACCTTGCCACCTAATAACACTTAGAAACTCTGTGAAGGAAGGCTTTACCAGTCCTTCCAGACCTTCTGTGTTCCTTGCTTAATCATGGAGTGCAATATCTGTGTGTTCTGCTGGCCAGGGATCAGTGGGAGCAGCATTTCTCCTCCTCAGCAGCCAGAGGGACTGGCAAAGTTTGGAAGCATGCACATGCTTTGTGCCAGGACCTAAAGGATCTGGTATCGTTTTAAGCCTTTCTTGTGGATTGAAAGTGCACACTTATTCCCTTGCAATATTTAATACCTTGCTATGGATCCTGGGGAATATCTGCCTGCTTGATCATTATAATTAATAATAACACCATGCTGCAGGGAAAAAGACTTGTCTAAATGCTTTCAATTGTTAATGACTCAGACCTTAAGGTTTAATTCATCCTATTCCCTCCTTGTTAATTAAAGGCACTTGGTCTCCTGTTGTGTCAGCCAGATTAAGAAGAGGAGATGCAGAACAGCTGTTACTGCCACGGCAGGGAAATTGCGTATAAGTTATCTCAACCCTGGACACCCTGGGAACAGGGATCACTGTGGGCCATAGTTTGCTTCATCTGACAGCAAAGAGGGAAAATGTGCAACGTGGTGATAAACTCCCTTTCCCGAGCTTCTTAAGTCCTTTTCTTTACAGTCCGGAGATTATGGCTACAGCTTGATTTCTGCTCCGATTCCTTGATAGCCAAGAATTATTTATTTTGCAGCTGTCAGACTATATTTGCCACATGCTGTGCTTTTTCTATTTCATCTGTCTCAGGTATCCTGGGGTTTTACACCTGAGTTTATGCTGTTTATGACTCTCTTAAAAATACAATGAAGCCAAAAGTAATTGTGTTTATTACTACTCATATTGAAGTTTTTCTGCCAGGAGGTACCAGAGTTCAGGACCTGGTGGGATGCTTTCCAGAGAGAAAAAGAGTGAAGTGACAAAAATCAATACATTTTCTGCATATTTGCAGCAGTGCTGAATCAGATCATAGCTTTCCAGATCTAGGAAGAATCCTTCCTGGGACTCAGTCAAAATACTGAAATTGATATTCACTAATCTATTTAGCAAGATTAGGGTAGAAAACAAAGTCACTTTCAGTTGACAGCACCTTCTCTGTCCCCCATTCAGTAAAACCTTGAATATTTTTAGTCGTCCCAACCTTGGAGTGGTTTTGTGCAGGAGCCAAGAAGTTGTTGGGTAATGGAAAGCTTAGTCAATCCCCTCCAGGGAATATATGTAAATAAGGAAGGTTTAACATGGGGACAAAATGAGGGCACATTCCTTGGGCAGTACACAGAAAATAAAAATTCCCAATCAAATAATTTTTCTCTGCTTGAAAAAAAAAAAGGGTGCTTTCATGTTAGGCTGAAAATATCCTCCTGGTACTTTCATATCTCCAAAGTAGCTTGGAAATGAAAGCAGCTTTGCAGAAAGGGCTTCCGAGGAGAATTTGAAGTAGTTTGAATTATCTCCCTTGGTCCTCCCTGCGTTCAGGCTATATTCGGAATTTTTTTGCTGAAAAAGTTAAATTCTGCTCAGGGATTTGAACCTGACTCCCTCTCCCCAGGCCTCTGCTGCCATGGGAGAACTGCACACCCTTTCCCCTTTAAAAGCAAAAAAACCCACACACAAATCAATTCAGACTTTGCCACTTGGAGGACAGAGAAATTGAAAATCTCCACACGTTTCACAAGATGCCATTTCTCCAGTGTCACTTACCTCCCTGAAGCAACTGCTGCTTATAACTAACTCAAAACAGCAAGAACCAATTTTTACCAGTGGTTAATCCTGTTAGGGCGGACATGAGCTGAGGGATAAAGTGGGTTTCTCTCCTATGCCAGCGGCTGTGCCTGTCAACTCCTAGGATACAGCTATCTCTAGGCTCATTTCTTTGCAAGGCTTCATTGAAAACTTCATGGTTCACCAGGTTCAGAAGTTCCAAGACAGATGGTTGGACAGGGATTTCACCCAAACTTCATGTCTTCATTTCTTTTTCAAGAAGTAAGTGAAAAATGGTCAATGTTTGCACTGGTTTGAGCCGGTCTGAGTGCATGTATCTAGAGTATTGCTTATACCTGCAACCAGCCAATGCCTGTGAGTTCATGCCAGTCTTCAAAAACGTGCATTTTGAGTGAAATTTCGTGAGTACAATAGTCCTATTCCAGGTGAATTTCAGGTCAGCGTTTTGCAAATTGTGTGCAAGGCAAATACGGAGACCCTTGAATCAAACAAGTAGTGAAAATATCAGAGGGGAAAATCTGGAGAGTGGAAGGAGTTCAATAGATCTGCTATGGTGGAACAGTAGGTAATTGAGAAAGTCAGGGTCCCGTTGAAGAGTTTTTTAAATTGACCACAAGTCACGAAGAAGCCCTTTATCCAGAGGCATAGAAACCAAGGAAGAAGATGAGAAAGATTTTGTTTTCTTTAGGCTGCCTTTCCAGGATGATGATCTGCTTGTAAACTCAGTGTGCCTGAGAAAGCCTCCCCAGCCTAAAGCTTCTCCAGAGTGAAGAGCTGGTTGTTTTTTAAGATGAAGGCAAGGGTGAGTTATCCTGTACGCAAAGTGTTCGGGACACTCATGCGAAGGAAGGCTTTGCTGCCTGATCATATATGAACGGTCTGCAGCTAAATGGGACCTCCTTCCCTTCAAACCCCTAGTCCCACTATCCCACCAAATTGTCAGATCCACTGCATCCCAACAGATGATACTTCTCAGGAGGCTACAACAACCCTTTGAGCAACCTGGTCTAGTGGGAGGTGTCCCTGACCATGGCAAGGGATTTAGAACCCAATGATCTTTAAGGTCCCTTCCAACTCTAACCATTCTGTGATTCTATGATACCCACATGTGGCATGGGAGGACAGATATATAACCCCAGGCGCCCTGAAAGTGAGTTAAAGCAGCTTCTCTCTTCGAACTCATCTGTACCTGTGCCTCTAATGTGCTGCTTGGCAATTTGTGCCCCATTCGGATTGTGCTGCACATGCGATTTATTGCCAGCACTCCTGTGCTTTTAGTGTGCCATGAACAGCAGATGTTACAATCAAACAGCCCCACTAATGCCCCTAAGACTCAAGTTTAGGCAGTCATTAGAACACCAGGAATGCATTTTGCACAGCTGTTTTATTTTATTATAGGGTGGAAAAGAGATTGAGGAGAAAGGAGGGTTTCTTTATGGGTTTTTGAGAGCAAGGGAAAGGCGTGCAGAATTTAAGAGATGAGCAAGAGGCGTTCATATGTGTGAGAGGGCTTCAGGAGCGAGCTGCAGTCATCACTCCGGTGTTGCAATGTGATGGGGGTGTTGATCCTATCAGCTCCTATGATAGACAGAAGCCACCATGCCTGCCTCTTAGCCTTCTTTCTCCCTCACTCTGGGAATGCCCATCACAGGACATGGGTCACCTTGCAAAATGGCCACCACTGTCCAACGTGGGTATCTGGGAAGTGGAAGAAGGTTGTGAGGCCTGTGTGAGAACTGCATGGGCTCAGGCTGATAAGAGGAAGAACTGAGACACAACAAATCGGTGCTGAGCTGGTTTGCCTGTCTCTGACTAAAGAAAAGTGAGCTGAGATGCAGCCTTGCAAGAGATTCAGGTCCCATGTAGAGATGCTAAAGGTACAGACCAGGACAGTTCAGATCCTGTGTAAGGCTGCCAGAGGAGGCAATGCTACTGGGGAAAGGGAAAAGATGCATTTTCTCAAATACGTTCAGTAAAATCTGACCTGCTTTGTCATCATGCTTATGGTCTCCTGGTGATGTGGGAATCCCCAGGGAATGAGATGCTGATGAAGGAAGGACAGGAGAAGTCTTACCATCACATTGCAGTTCTCCTTCGACTGCTTCTGCATTCAGCTTGTTCTCTCTGATGCAAATATTCTCAGGGAAAGGAAGAATGTCCTTCTTTGGGACAAACTCTCCCCTTGCAAGACACCAAAGCGCTGCAGGGCAGGGAATCTGCCATAAGAGCCAGGTGCTGCTGTGTCTGCAGAGAGCTTGCAGTGCCTCAGGCATGCAAAGGAGAGACGATGTCTAAGCAACAATTTTGGGAACTGCTGAACATCCCTTCCCCTTTGCTGCTCTTCTGAGGGTTGGCAGCAGCACAGGATGGAGATGGCAATTTTTCGCTGGAAGTTCAGAGCAAGGTTTTGCCGTGGAAAGATGAAAAGTAAAAATTTCCCTGTGGAAAGAATGTCTTGGGGAGAGACCAGGTTCAAAATGCCTTTGAACTATTTCATTCGGGCAGTTTCTATCTACTACTAGCAGATATACCCTAATATAATAATACTGACATCAAACGAGCATGGTAAAACCTAGAACCAAGTAAGTTCCCAGTAGGATTTGTCCCTCACTTCATTTTATAGGGTCAAACGTTTCCAGGGGAAAACCATCCTTTTTGATCACCCTCCCCACAACAAACATCCACAAATTTTCCCATGAAACGCTGTGAGGAATCCAAACCTTTACCCAAGGGAAAACACTTCAGGAAATATACTTTCAAGCAGCTTTGACTAGGAAGCCCAACAAGCCAACTCCACTCCATCACATGCAGCCTGCAGTGTTCAAACATACCGTAAGGTCCCAGCACTGGGTAATTAGGAGAACATACACTGGAATCAAGCCCAGTGAAAGCAAACATGTGCTTCCTAAGGGTATAGACATCTATTATGGTAGAACTCCCTTTTCTTGTCTCTCAGTCTTTTTATTCACATTTCTACCTCCCCAGCACTATGGCCTGGAGGCAGGAAGAAGATGCTGAGGCAGTTGCAGTTTTTACAGCAAGTTGAAAGAAGGTGAGCTGTTATTTTATACATGAAGACACATATACTTGCTTTGTGGTTCAGGAAAAGAGGAGAAGTGGATGAAGATAAACACAGAAATAAACCCTGTCAGCAACTCAGCCACTGTAACAGAAGTTTCTCTCAGGTATTTAACAGAAGGCAAGTGTTTGACCACAGACAAGACCTAAAGAAAATGGGATCATTAGGAATTTCAGCAATTCCTGGACCTCCGTGGCAGGTAGCTGGTAGAGTCAGTCCCTTTGGAGGGTGGTCCTCTGGTCCACAGGTCCTCTCCTAAGTTACCAGCAAAGCTGATGTACACTTCAAATTACCTGGACATCTGCTGGTAAAATAATCCAGGAGGACAGTGACAAAATCCTCCTTCCCAATCTCCACGCCAAATGGTGCAGACGTTTGGAGTGAGGTTTGTTGGCTGCTTCTCCTGTAGGTTGGAGGTGAGTGACCCATTCTCTACTGTGAGACATGGAGGACTGCCATGGCTTCACATTGGAGTGGGAAGTTTGGTGTTCAGGCTCAGATCTCTTCCATTAAAATGGACCCCAAGAAATCGGACAGTGTATCCAAATGGGAAGAAGACTTAATGTATCTAGACTTCAAAGCATGTGGAAGGTTAAAACGAACAGGACTAATTTATTTCAGAAGGGACAGGGCTAGGAGGGAAGGAAAAGATCAGCTTTCCAGTAGCTAAAGCATTGTAGGACTGACTGAATGCTCTTGACATCCACTAAGGAAGGGCAGAACAGAACAAAAGAGAAAGGGAGAATTAAAAAAAGAAGAGACAATGAAAAAAGAAGGATTTATGTGGTGGGTTGACCCTGTCTGGATACCAGGTGCCTACCAAAGCTGCTCTATCACTCCCTCTCAACAGCTAGCTGGACAGCAGGAGAGAAAATATAACAAAAGGCTCATGGGTTGAGATAAGGACAGGGAGAGATTATTCACCAACTACCGTCACAGGCAAAAAGACTCAACTTGGGGAAAATTAGTTTAATTTATTACAAATACAAAGAGAGTAGGGCAATGAGAAATAAAAACTAAATCTTAGAACACCTTCCCCTCACTTGTTCCTTCTTCCCAGGATTCCTTTCACTCTCTCTGCTTCCTCTCTGCTAGCAGGGCAGGGGGTCGGGAGTTGAGGGTTGTGGTCAGTTCATCACACATTGTTTCTGATGCTCCTTCCTCCTGAGTAGGAAGACTCCTCACACTCTTTCCCTGCTCTGGTGTGGGTTCCCTCCCACAGGAGACAGTTCTCTGTGAACTTCTCCAGTGTGAATCCTTCCATGGGTTGGAGTTCTTCACAAACTACTCCAGCATGGGTCCCTTCCACGGGGTTCAGTCCTTCAGGAACAGATTACTCCAGTGTAGGTCCCCTGCAAGTCACAATTCCTGCCAGTAAGCCTGCTCCAGCTTGGGCTTTTCTCTCCACAGGGCCACAGGTCCTGTCAGGAATCTGTTCCAGTGCAGGCTCTCCTGTTCATGGGGTCATAGCATCCAGCTGCTCCAGCGTGCGGTCCGCCATGGGCTGCAGGGGGCAGCCTGCCTCACCATGGTCTTCATCACAGGCTGCAGAATGATCACTGTTCCAGGACCTGGAGCACCTCCTCCCCCTTCTTCTTCACTGACCTTGGTTCCTGCATAGTTGTTTCTCTCTCCTGGTTGCTGCTGTGCTGTTTATTTCCTTCCTTCTTAAATACGTTATCACAGAGGTGCTACCACCATTGCTGATGGACTTGGCCTTGGCCAGAGGTGTGTCTCTCTTGTAGCTGGCTGGCAGTGGCTCTATCGGACACGAGGGAAGGTCCTAGCAGGTTCTCACAGAAAACACCCCTGTAGCCCTCCTACTATCAAAACTTTGCCACGCAAACCCAAATCAGTTTAGTTCAGCAGTTAGGAAGCAGAAAAGGTTGGGAAATTGCCTGGAACTTGCTGTGAATATTTAAGGCCCTCTCTGGGAGCGGGGATCAGAACTAGGTTTGAAAAAGCCTACAAAGGAGTCTCTAAGAATTGGTCCTTCTTCTGAGCAGAAGATAAAGACCTTTCATGCACCTCTACATACCTCTTGTGGTGAACACTACTATTTTATAAGCTTCTCTTATGGTCACCTGCCTTCACTAAAGTAGATGCCTGTCCTCATTCTGCCTTGTTTCAATCCCAACCACATGCAGTTCACATAAGCCCATCATCTTCATCATAGGATCATCTTCTCAGGGCATTCTTCAGACCTGTGACAGTGGTTATGCTCTCAGGATGATGTTGCTCTCGCCAGTCCTTTGCTACTTGCTGGCAAAGCATTTACTGATATCTCTGCCCCTGACCATGCTTTTAACTTCAGGAGGAGGCTTCAAATTTTTCCAGGGCACTTTCAACACATGCATCCAGTTAGTGACCAAACCTTTCACATGACACTAGTTTTGAGTGATCATGCTGTGGAGTCAAAATTACAGGACAAACTCCTCTGGCTGTCAGCTCATGGAGAAGCATCTCCATCCCAGCTAGAAACCAGGAGGTTTTGATTCACTGATATATTGTGTCATGAACTAATCCAGAAGGCATTTAAAAAATACAGATAAGTAAGAGCTTTGGGACTCCTAAATTGTGTGTTTAAATGTCTTCCACATAAAGTATTCCTCATTAAAAAATAATTTCAAGTTGCTTTCTCTGGAGACTTTAGAATGTAAGCCTTCCTTGATGTAAACCAGCATTTTCCATGGGAAAAAGACAAGCATTTCAGTGAAAGGTGTTCAGCCATCTCCTTGTTGAATCTCATCTGAATGGTTTATGTGCTATAAAGTGCACACTCATCTGTGTCAAAATGCATGCAACTGAATTAGCTTTTGCAGAAGAGAAAGAACCAGTTACCTACACCAAAATTAAGTGCTTCTGTGAAGGACGCTTGCTCTTGTCTATCAGAGAGGAGGTACAGAATAAAGTTGCTCCCTGAGAAACATCAAATATTTTTTTGCCAGGCTCCTAATCCAAACAAGGACAGGGCTCCTGATGGTGCATTAGGATTCTTACTACTGAAAGGAATGAAGAGGGGCATGAAATGGAAAAGAGAAGATTGTCCTTCTTCATAGAGGAGGGAAGAACCTCTGAAGGTCTGGGCTTGCACAGCTTGCTAGTCACAAGCAAAGCCACTGGATGAGTCTTATTTGATGTGAGTAGGTTCATCCTACTGCTGCACTTGAAAGGCAGACGGAAAAATCTTAGTCTGGTCACTCCTGTTGTAAATTATGCATCCTCCATCTGCTGACTCGAGCACAGACGTGCTTACAGTAACCGCCGTGTTTCTTAAAATAACTGTCCTGCTGCAATGGTTAGTTATGGAGTGGTTTTACACATCCTTGGCCTGCTGAGTCCAAGCTCTCTGAGCTTCTGTATCTTGCTGACAACACTGCAGGTGAAGGTTTGTTGTCTGGTTGTTTTGAGGCGAGTGAGTGGTACAGGTTTGGCCAGCTCTGCACACAGGCCAGGCAAGCCAGGTTGCCATCATGCCAAGGAAAACTGCTCCCTCTTTCAGCCCATTGTTAGGAGTTTTACATCCTTTGCTTTGACTGGATCAAGAGACCTCATCTGCATGGACCATGTCAAAACATGACACCTGAAAAGCTCTCTGAGGGGCCAGAACCCAAGTTTTAGCTTCGCATTGACTTTAATTTTGGAAAGCTCTAATCCCTGGACCACAGCGCTCCTTACAATGGATCTTGGCACCCTCAGAAGACCACTGCAGCCAAACCTAGTTTCCCACTGGTTAAGGTCAGCCCTGGGTGGTGGTACAAGTGTGGTGGCCTGTCATCTCCTTGGAGCAGAGCCAGGGGTTGGTTAGATGGGAACTCATAGTACCATGCTCAGGTCACTTCCAGACAGCTCTCGCATCCCTGCCAGACATGGTCCACCCCACCAAACACATTGAATTCTTTGCCTCTTTCCTTGAACTCTAAATCAGTTCTGCCAGTTCCTTAATTATTTTATTTTTTCTTCATTCTTCAGATCTCTCAAATATATTTTATATATACATACAGGCTTAAAAAAGAAAGCTACCGCTGTGCTCTTGCCTCTGAAATATTACCAGAAAAGTGTATGTATTTCATCTCTGCCTTTCATTTTTCCAGGCTTTTTTTGCTTTGAAGAAGCTTGAAACAGTTACAGGCTGATGGCTAGACTCCAACTCTATTGATTAACAGCAAGTGGTCAAGCTCTTCAGTGCCTGAGAATATATCCAGAAAAGGGGGCAGGTGAATGATTGCATTTTCCTGCAGAGAGAAGGAGGAGAGGAGGATAAGACTGACAATAGGGAGTTCAAAAGACCAGCCTACTCCATGTCCAAATCCCCACTGGCATGAAGTCCTTATCTAGGGGAGTACCAATGATTGTTTTAGTGGCTCAGCACAGCACAGGGCTAAATCATTTACAAATATTGCAACTTTAAATTGTCTCTGCTTTAACAGGAGGAGAGCAGAGAAGGGAAGCAAATGGGAACACTTTTCTGCAGTTTTATGGAAGAATTTTGTGCCGAGAATAGAAATCTCTTCCCAACCTTTACACTCCTCACCAATAGTCTCATTACCAGTGCATTTCAGGAGAAAAGGCAGAGTCCTCAAGACAAAGGAAGCATTGCAGGCTTCAAGATGTGAAGAAGCCCAAGGCCTGAAAAGAGGAGAGGTTTTCCTGATGGATGATGGGACAGAGGCCCTGTATCTGTACCTTAAAATGCCTTTAGGAGAATTTCTGTTTACAAACTTGGAAGCTCCTGGAACTGCTGGGCTACTTCCTAACCAGACCACAGGGTCATATTATCATAGGATTGTAGCATAATTTGGGATGGAAGGGACTTCAGGAAGTCTCTAACCCAACTTCCTGCTCAACATTGGGTCAGCTGTGTGGTTGGATCAGGTTGTTCAGGGGGTTTTCTAGTTTGGTCTTGAAAACGCCCAAGTTTGGAGATGGCACAAATTCTCTAGGCAACATGTTCCACTTCTTGACTGTCCTCATGTGGGAAATGTTTCTCATCCAGTATCTAGTCTTAGTCTTTCTTTTTTGACTGAAAGGAATTGCTAGTGGTTACAGATGAGAAGAGGACATCATCAAAGCTGGACTTTTTGAGCAGGACAAACTTGGTAATGTACTCTCTCCAAAAAAAAGGCACCTTTGGGCTGGGATCACAGTCTATGAATTCCTCCAAACATGAGGCAGAGAAGAGGAGCAAAGCTTGAATAGGAGAAAGGATGCCTCACTCTCAGATTCTACCGTGTCCCCCTGCATCCCTCCATCCCATTCATCACCTGGGAGTGGTGCAAGTTTTCACCAGACATCCAAGAATCCATTTTGCCTTCAAAATGATGGGGAGGATTTTTGAAACCATGGCTTCTCCAGAGACAGAAAAGCATTTTCTCTTTTTCCCTTGAATTCAAGATCTGTTCCTCCTGAAGAACAGGTGAAGGCAGATGCTCTGGGTAGTAATGACCTGTAGAGCACTCCAGCTCAGAAGATGAGTCAGTGAGAAGGCAGAAGAGTTTGCTGCTTCTCTGCTGTACCTGATGCAGTGGTTGATGCCAGTATGTATATCTGAACTGTCTTTTGACTGGACATCGAAGTGAAGTTTTCATTTGTACATCAGGTGCCACAACACCAGCCTACAAGTCATACAGAGCCTTACAAAACTGCAATTTCCAATTCTTATGCAGTTAACAGTGAGTGATGCTTGCTTTTCTGATATGTAGAATCATAGAATGGCTAGAGTTGGAAGGAACCTGAAAGATCATTGGGTTCCAATCCCCCTGCCATGGGCAGAGACACCTCCCACTAGACGACCAGGTTGTTCAAAATCCCATCCAGCCTGGTCTTGAACACTCCTAGGGATGGGGTTTCCACAACTGAATATATATAATGAAACTCAGATCCTGGCAGGATTATTACACCGTAAAAATCCTCAAGACATCCAGCAAAGCAAAGGGTTCTTTTAACATATCAACCTTATGAGCCCATGTGCAGCCAGTTTTGGAAGAATCAGAAGTCCTTCAGTGAGAAGATGTTTAGTGAAGAAAAATAGTAGCAGCAGCAAAATTAATAAGTAGCTGTAGAAACTAAGCTATGAAGAAAAGCTTTCCATCTGCAAATATGCTTAAGTCAATAGCTGGATGATAGGTACTAATATTAACGTATGTTTGAAAGTCGTGAAGTCCAAAGGAAAACAAAACTTTGGATACAATAGACTAAAAGAGGTTACTTTTATATATATATCTGTATGTCTGGGCAACTAAAATAGTACAAGAAAACATATGAAGAAAAGGCATGTTCTTCTTCTATGTACTTATCTTTTTGTAGAATGAGATTTAACTTCTATTATACCCATTAAATTCAAGAGAATTTGCCAAGGGGGTTTCATCTGTTCTGCGGAGATCTAAACAACTGTTTCAAGGTATGACATTTCCCAAAGCCTTTCTGCAGTAGGAAAAATGCACCTTCTTGGAGAATGGGGATCTGACCCTCATTGTGACAGAGAGCGATTCAGTCTTGCAAATTGTTGTGACCCCTATCTCACCTTGTTCTGCCTCAAGACTGCATTTGCACATCTTCTAATTTTTTCTGCACATTTGAATTTAATAACTATTATTTTAAGAATTGTGAAAGGTCTATCTATTGAATAGCTGTAGTTTAAGTAGCTTTCCTAGCAGCAAAACAGTTTAATTTTGTTAATATTGACAGATATAAAAATCAACGTCTGCCATAGCTCTACGTCATCTGTTTGACTCTGCACTCCTCAGGAGTGTAATTTCCCAAATTTACTGATACCACAGTGATATCAGGAACTTAAATACTTACCCGGGCATGGGGTAACTCTCCTCTCTTTTTATTTCTGTCCATTGATTTCAACATGAGTTGCTCAAACTCCCATGAAGCCCTTTGGAATTCCTCATGATAGACCTAGGACTCAGATGATATTAAAACAGATTAAGGGTAAGTAGTAAGTAACAATATACTGTAGCTATACAGCTTTAACATCAGCAGTCGAGAAGCATCTCAGAGTACAGTTTCATTGATTTTAGTGGAATTATGTCATGCATTAATTTGAGCCAAAAACGTGATATATATTTCAGTGGTCCTGAAAATCTATTTGGAATTTATTCTCTGGTGGATGTTCCGTTAAAGTAAAAAGATGCCAATTTTAATCATTGATCAGAATATATTGTAACACATCTGAGCGAAGAGATCACAGAAGACCTCATAGAAGATTGACCTTTTGATATGTGGCAGAAAGATTGCTGGAAACATGGGAACAATACAAGAGTTATTTGCTGAGAGTGCCTGGGGGCATTAAAATCACTGCATTATGGCAGGCTTGGCCTGTTGGTGCGCCCTTTTATCTGCAGCTGAGAGAGACTTGCAAAAGAAGCTCCTCTCAAGAAGCAGATACAATATTTTTGCAGCCAGTGACAAGAGAGCTTTGACAAATTTTAGATCAGCTCACTTGAACGGAACAAAGGCTGCTGAAGTGAGTCAAGTTCACTCCTCAGTAGTCATGACAACACTTTCAAGAACTCAGAGTTTAGGGGAAAAAAGAGGGAAATAAAAACTGATTGGCGACGCAAAGTGATCCATTATTGCTCGTACATTATCTCTAACCATCTGGACAGCTCTGAAATTAAGAAACCAATGCTTGGTGACATCCTGGAGGCCAGAGAGGATGCAGTATATTACAACTGATGTCAAAGGTTAGGCGAAGGTAGCATCGTTGTGCCACAGGCAGCACAGAGGGTCCTGTGGTCAGACTGTAGGATGCTACTATATCATCATGCATGTCCTTGGAAAGCAATGAAAGCAGTTAGGACAGCTCCCTCTAGCTCTTCGCTTGGGCCTTTCTGGGACATATTATGGCTCCCGGGACTGCATCAGAGAAGTAAAATGGTCATCCTGAGATGCCCCAGAGCAAAGTCTGGGGGTAGGTTTGAGTTGCTGCAGGAGGCAGTTTAAGCAGAGCAGTCAGACTTCATAATGAAGAGGATGATGGGATGTCCAGGATGCTCCCTCCTCCTGGCCCTTGTCCAGCCATGGCATGGCTACAAACAGCTGTAGGACAGGCATATCATAAATGGCTGCAACTACTTGCTAAATAGAAGTGTATCTTTGCAAGTGCTTGCCTTGCAAGTCACATCTGCCCTTTGAAAGTCTATTTCCATTCTTTCCATTCCCCCAGGAAGTTTTCTAGTGCTTTATTAGGTTTTTTCTTTTTTACTTGTTTTTTTTTCCCCCCTCTTCTTCATCTTTTTGGATGTAATAGCTGCCCTCCAGCTATATCTCTTCTTTCTCTTCTTTGCTTCTCATCCAGATAGTTTCTGCCACTG
This sequence comes from Thinocorus orbignyianus, assembly GCA_013400375.1. Taxonomy (NCBI): domain Eukaryota; kingdom Metazoa; phylum Chordata; class Aves; order Ciconiiformes; family Thinocoridae; genus Thinocorus; species Thinocorus orbignyianus. The sequence continues at coordinate 202,127 of VXBW01005991.1, forward strand.
CTAATACCCATCTGAACTATGAGAAACCAGAACCCTCCCTGAACAGTAATGGGTCAGTGGAAGCTTCAGAGTCTCCATGGCAGGGAATAAAGGCGTTAGGATCTATAGTTGCCATGCACAGACTCCCTTTGTAACCTCCAAAATGGGCTCTACAAGGCAGGAGACAGGCTAATGTCCCCTGTGCTCTGCTGGAAATATGTCTTATCCCAGCCAGAGGGGCAGGGACATTAAAGCCATTATTCTCTTCTGGCCAGTTTAATTAAAGAAACAAAAAGAGTGACAACTGCAGGATTGCTGAGACCACAGTGTAGCGATGACCTGCTCCTTCGGAGTGGAGTTGAAGGCATCTGTATCTGTCTCCAGAGTATCCTGAGAGCCTCTTCAGATAACAAGGTTCAAAGGGATCTGAAGTATGAGCCCTGTTCCACAGAAGTAAGGGATTTCATCCCTCATGAACAAGATTTATCTGGTGGATGAAAATACAGACATCCAGTAAATGATTGAGCACATCCCACGAGAGCTTGAGTTATTTGCCCACAAAGGTGTGTAGGGTACTACCACGTCTGCAACGAGCTTACAGAAGTGACACCACCTCTGGGAGAGGAAAGCAGAAGGGTTACCCTAGAGCATCTCAAATGTTTTTTCCTGCATGTTTGCACAGCCCCACAACTGGCTGTACAGCCTATGAACGTGGGTATCCCCATCTTCTGTCCCTGGTGTCTTGCCAGGCCAGCACTGTGCACTTGTCCATGCTAATCTACTGCCTTTGCATTTACTCTACAAAGCTGTGCTGGGGTCCTGGATTTTGAGAGTAGAGTGGGCTGCCAATCCATACAGGCAAATGCCTCCTTTACCTGCATGCTAGCCTCCCTCTCACGTCAGCAGCTCAGAGATTCAAAGTTGACCCAGACCCCTAAACTCTAGAACAGGTCACAAGCGCAACATTAGCTGCCACTGAAATTTCTCATCTCCTCTGCCCTGCCTGCTCTGCTGCTGAAATCTCCTTTCCTTGCACTGGACACTCTCCAGATGTAACTGCAATTTCTGTAGATATAAATTTTATTTAGTATTATATTGATGTAAAATATAAATTTTTCACTAATTCTAAAATGTTTATGAGCACTGACAAGCAAAAAAACCACCCCACCTCTTCTGAGGAGCCAACGTAGTTGACTGTGCATGGAGGTAGCTCTCATCACCATGTCAAGAAGTAAGGGAAGATTATTGCCTTCAGCTGTGAAGGAATCTGTGATTTCAACAAGGACTTTTATTCCAGATAGGATCAACTTTCCAAACTTACTCATTATCAGAAGTGTAAGTTTTCCCTCAAACTAATGGAAAATTCTTCCACTTCACTCAAATGAAAGGCTTAATTTCAATTTCAGTCTTTTTATAATCTACTCTTTATTATAGAGAAAGAAAACACACTGAGAGAGCTGGTTTGCAGTTCTGTAGAGTTTAACATTATAAGAAATAAGAATAAGAAATAAGAAAATAGCTTATTAAATCCTGTTAAAGGCATCCTATTAAAAGAAAGGCATAGTTATAGACATTATATCGCCTCTATTGACATAAAGGTCAAACACCTTCAGAACCACATTGTGTTCCAAGAAGTGATGATTAATAGCTATTACCACCCGAAGGCATGGCCATGTCACAGAAGGAGAGAAGGAGGAGGAGAGTGTGTATAAGTTTTAGGGCTGGTGGAGTCACAAGCACTTCCTGGGTAGTCTTTAGGTTCAATATCCCGTCCATCAGCATTTGGAAGGTGTCCTAACGAGTCAAACTTTCAGCAGATCAGCCTGAGGCACTGGAGCTGCAAATGCTTAAAGTTGAGTCACTTTGTTGTCATTAAAAGCTTTCACCATGTGTCCTTGGAGTGCCAAAAGGCTGGTGGGATGGCCTGATCCACTCTCCAGCTCAACTGGTGGCACAGCTATGACCTCCAGTGAACATCAGAGGCACCTCAGCAGCAAGCTCAAAAGTAGGCGCCAACATGTAGAGCCGTCCTAAATGGAGCATTTTTCAGTTTGAGGTGTCTCCCACTCATTTCCATCTTGGCAAGTTGGAGAAAGAGATGAGTTTAAGTCCTGTGGAGCAATTATCCAGAGGTCAGCTTCACCAGGCTGTGCTTTGGGACTTCAGGCACTGGGGCTACGGGAGAGATTTTGCACCCAGAGAAGCCTGAGGTTGATTTACCTGGAAAGCAGCATTACTGGCATTAACTCAGGGCTGTCTGAGGTAACATGGCTGTCCTCTTACTCAACTCCGTTGTCCCTGGGAACAACAGGGGGGAAAACATGCATTATGTTTTCCTGCTAGCACCATTGCCATTTGGCTGTTTGAAGCCAAACACAGCACATGGAGATGGACTGAGTCAGCTTCATGGGACCACTCATTTGTGAAATGCCACCTAATAAAGAAAAGCCTTGATTTCTTTGAAACCAGCTTTTTAAGGGCAGTGTACCACTTTCCATATTAGACCTTTTCATGCCCCTCCTTGACTTCCCGCACGCTTAGACCACTGACAAATCTTTTGGAGGTAAGCATTCACCCATACCCTGGTTTGGAAGGGGAGGCACTTCTGAAGCCTTGACCTTTCTGATGCTTTTATTTAAGGAACTAGGCAAAACATTTAGAAGTGGAGCTAAAAGCCTCAAAACTGCCAAACTTCTCCGAAAATCTAAATAAAATAAGGAAAGAACTGCATTTCTCTAGCTTGGAGGCATTGCAATAATAAACAATAGACCAAAGCAGGTGTTAGCTCTGGTTATGTCTTTGCTGCAGGAGAACAAGGTGATGAGTCCACAGATTTGATTTGCACTGTATCAAAACCCTGAAGAATGGAGCCACACAAGGTGGAACGCCACACATGTAACTTCCACGCAGGGGTCTCACTCAACATGTGCATAAAACATTTCCACCTAGAGCAATCGGTGGACAGGAAGACTTGATCCTTTTAGCCACAACTGCTCATTATTTCATCTACTTTCATCAAATCCTCTTTCCTAGCAGTTGTGGCTTCGAGCCACAGATTTCCCCAATGCTTTTGGGTAGTTTGGGGTTTTCTTTGCTATAAAAATAGCATAACACCAAGGCTCTGGGAATTCATTGTGAAGCACCTCCTGTTTTTCAGAAACTGTGACCCATCCACAGACAGCAGACTGGAAACCAGCTCTTTAAAGAAAATACTCCCAGTCCTTGAAATCCCTCCTCACACTCAGGGTTTTGCAAATCTCCACTTACTTTTGACATCCGTCTCCAGATTGTGTCACTCGCCAGCTTAGTTAAGAAGCTGATTTGAATATTGTTTTATCACACTGTGCTTCACAGACAGCATTGAGTCAGCTTAAAACCAACTCAGTGTGTACTGGCTCCCAGTTAATTATAGTCATAAAACACAATTTACTCCAGTGAAAGGAAATACTTTGAATCCGGAGGGCTGCAGACGCCAGTTCCTGTGAAGAGTTTTGTTTTCCTCTGTTATCACATGGGGCACGATGCTAGAGAGTTTTCTGACTGTGGGATTGCAAATCACTGAAGACCATGTCCAGACCAGCCCTAGTGCATGGGCAATCGCAGTGAGGAAGTTTTGCAGACAGTTGTTCTTTTTTTCCAAAGAGCATTAATACAGAGCTCAGGAATGAAAGAAAGGGAGAAACTGCATCCATAGTAAATAACAGCCTGTCTCTTGCTTGGGATTTCTTTGGAGAGTGCCAAGCTCATCCTCTTTCCAGTAGGGTCTGGCCTGGTCCCTAGAGGAGGCCATTTGCTGGGTTGGCATTTCCTCCCATTTTATCTCTCCAGGGCGCAGAGTAGACACAGTGCTAATGCCCTAATTGAGAATTTGTTTTCCCAAAGTCCATAGGCTTGCAGTATGACCCCCTCTTAAACAGAAGAGCTGAATCCTGGTCATTGTTCCTGTCTTGGTGTCACAGGAAAAGTTATCTCCATCATAGGGACTGGATCACCTCACAAAACCCATCTATTAATTTTATCTCATTAAATAAATCCACCTCATTAAAACACCTGATGGCGTTTTAAAACTCATTAAGACATCTGATGGAATGAGAGGTGAAGGCAGAAGGAAGAGAAGATTAGGGCACTCCTCAATGTAGATGTAGCTCTTGGACACATCCCAAGTCACTCAGACTTATTTTAGGAGCATTTGCATGTGTGAGAGTCTCTCTCCCATTGTCCAGGAGGGGATTTTCTGGCCAGAAACCAGGTCTGAGGTTTACACAAGAGGTTCAGGGTTGCACGGCTCAGCGTTTTCTTACCAAGAAGTTGCCTTGGACAAGTGCCCAGATACAGGGAAACAGCCAGGGAAGGAGCGTGGCTGAGGACATATGGTGGAACTGCAGCAATAGCAACCCACCCCCTTCTTCAAGCTGTCATGAATGTTTAAAATAGGTGGGAGAAGAGCAGGCACAAGCTGGAATATCTAGGGAGGGTCTGATGTGAATATTATTGCTGACAAACACTGATAGGATTAATCCTGGAGGGGGCAATTTGTTCCCAGCAGTGTTTGAGACATGGGAAGGGCAAGAGCAAGGTGGACAGAAAAGCACATAACCAAATCCCCTGCCCTGACTTCTTTCCTTGCTCCTCACTACTAAACAAAATAAAAGCATCTTATCCACCTGTTTTTTAGCAGATCTGTCACGAAATTTAGGTGCTCTCATGTTTCCTCTTGCAAGGGTACCCCCAGAGCACTGGAGAAGGAGACAAGTGGAGGATATGCTTTAATTCGTCTGCTCTCCTTGACATTGCAATGATGAACTTGATCTTGTCTAAACATTTCTCTGGGTTCCCTCCCTAGTTATGCTCCAGTGGTGATGCAGGGGCACCAACAGGGAAAGCAGCTCTCCTGGATCTATCTGATAGATGGACATTGGATAAAAATGAAAAGCTGGTCCAAACTCTCAGCCTCCTGGTTGCTTCCCTTCAAAGCAGTCTGTGCTGAAGAATGGAGGTGATGTGTCTTGACCAGACCCAAAGGAAGGCATGGAGGTTGCTTGGTGAGTCTGTGATGTCCTGATACAGCTGTGCATGCCTTGGTTCTCCCTCCAGATCCCCTCCTCCCCTCCACTCCTCATTATTATATTTATATATATATACACAATATAATATATATAAACACATGCATAATGATATGAAAAGGGTATATATACCATCAGAAGGCATACAATATAACCATCCAAATCTGACATCTCTCAAGAATCAGACTCCTTGGGGAAACCGAGGCACTGGGTGCATAAGGGACATGACTCCAAATCCCAGCAAACCCTTAAGAGGTCCCAAAGAGAAACCAACAGTTGTGGCCCCAGCAAGCATAGCCAGCTGGGCCTTAGGTTTTAGTTAAGCGCTAACCAACCAGACACATGGTCCTTTTCTTCCTTTCTGACACGTGCCTGAGCTCCGCAGCATCTCTCAGAGGACACATGCTCTATCAGTGCTGCTGGCATGTCCCCTGAGTGTCTCCAGTCAGTCTCACTGGAGACTTGAGCAGTAGGACCAGCAGGCAAATAAAAGCATTTAGAAGAGCAATGCCCATCACATTTAGTACTTTATGAGGCTTCCACTTCTCTTTTTTAATGTACTATTAGGAGATGGAAAACATTGCTCCAGGTTTGGGCGGATAGAACCCAAAAGGGAGTCACCCACAAGCCTTGGAGGCACAGGCAGATACATGCGAAAACAAACCAGGTAAAAACCAAAAATGTCCGTGGAATATTGTTTTGTTTCTCTTGCAGTTGCTTCTTGTACTGCAGAGGAGTTTGAAGTTCTTCATTTCCTGGGTGTGTTACAGGAGCAGCAGAGTTGAGATACAGGCTTTTAATGAAGTTTATGTAAATTTGGGTATGTTTATATTTAGCAAAACAGATTTAGGAGTACTAATAAAGCAGCAGATGAGGCGTAGAAAAGAGCTGGTGCAGTTTTTCACCACTGTTATTTTTCAGCTTCCTCCCACCATTCCCAATGAAAGTCTGTTTCTGTTGCCAGTTTCCTTCCAAAACCCGTTTATCCCTAAGTGCTGCTGAAGCATCTAAGCAAGGTGTGGCTCAGTTGCACCGCACCGCCTTTCTTCGGCAAGCAGCTGGGGGCAATTCAGCCCATATTTGCTTTCCCTTAAAGCAAATTAAATTTCCTTAACTCCACTGACCGACCTTTGTTGACTAACATGGGAGCATTAAGACAGACCAAAGCAAGGCCAGGCTTTTCATTATTTATAGTCAGACTGAAGCTGAAGCAGCCTTTTCCTTTGGAAGCAAGGTGAGGGTTGTTGCAGACACTCAGATGTGCCAGGCTTTGGTACGAAGGTCTGCACTGTGGATGCTGAGGTTGTAAGATGAGCCTAAGCCCTGGGGACGTGGGTGGAGGAAGAGATAGATCTGTCGTCAATCATGTGCTTCTGGCTAGGAGAAGAGCAAGGGCCACCAAGAGAGACCTGTGACCATTATTCATCCTGATGCACCACCTGACCCCTGAGAAAGAGGCAGATCCACCTTTGAAGATCTTGTTGGGATGATACCTGGAGAAGCAGGAAAATCTGTGGATGCTAAATGAGGACAAAGAGTGTGATGGGTCTCCAGGGCGTTCCCATGTAAAGCCCGTTGCATGGGAAGGGTGGCTAATTTACCATGACTATCAACCTAAGAGCAGACATGCAGTGCACTGCCCTCTGTCCATCTGCACACAGCTCTGAGCTGGTTGTATGGCGCAGACAAGTGCTTTGATTTTGCAAAGTGAGCGTGCTTGGAAGGGAAAGGGTGAAGGAGGAATGAAGCAAAACCCCACGACTTGTAATGACTTGAGGGCTGAGCCAGAGCTGTCTATCTTCACCCCAGAAACATCCCTGAAGGGGTCAGAGGGATATCACAGGGATAATGGGTTTCATCCTGCCTCATATCTCAGCCAGTCAGGGCCTCCACAGACACGCTTGGGTCTACCTGGACACCCCCTTACAGATGGGGAAAGCCAAGGAGCAGAGACAAATGACTCAGCATGTCCTCAGAAGATGGTTCTGACCCCCAACTCTCCCAACACCCCGCTGCAAATTCTTTGAAATATTTTCTACTCATCCCAGGAATGTCTGTAGTAAGAAATGAGCCAGCTTTGGGGTTTGTTGGCATTACGCAATGCCATGACAGTAACCTCCAATGCAACCCAGCAGTGTCTGCTCAGCATATTCCCTACTGGATCCAAATCACAGAGCCACCAAATCCTCCCTTGGCAGATCCCACCTGGGATAGGGTTTCCAAGGAGAGGAGGGTAGTCCTAGGCCCCATTCTGAGAAAACCTGTCCTTATCAGAAAGGAGCAGAAGCCCTTTGCACACACAGGGGATCTTTCACTGAGCACAGCTGCCAATTACACACAAGAACCCAATGAGATTTACAGGTTTATGCCTGTATTGGCTGGATGACTGATGCTCTCTGGGCTACACCCAGCCCTCCCCGCCCCTGGGGTATCTTATTGTGATCACAAAACTGCTCAATTTGGTGAATAAGAGCAGTCTTTGGTAGCAGGGACTTCTATATTCATCAGAGGTCAACAGGAAAAAGAAGGTAATGCAAATTATTGGAAGCTACTAGGCAAAAGGTGCTACAGAATTACGAAGAAATTTTCCTTTTTATGCCACCTTCATGCTTCCCATTTCATTAACAAAATGCATAGGGTCTAAATTTAGGACTGGCATGGTCAAAGATTAGGTTTGAGACAGGGATTCCCTACAACCCCACAGCCCCCCCCCCAGATGAAACAAATCAACATGGTTCAGTTGGCAATAATAAGTCAGCAAAACCCCACGCTGTTCTCTGTCACCTCTTACATCATGGCAAGGCCAAAATCCCACCATCCAGATAAATAGCCAGCAGATGGGGGTCTCACTTCTTGTCTGTGGGATTTAATAGGCAGCAGACACACTGCACGAGAAAACCACAGCCACTTTCCTTCAACTCGGTCTGGGTCTCAGGTTTTCCTCAGGGAGCCTATTCCTACAACACAAAGAGAGTCATGAAGAACATGAAAACCCCCATATCTTGGCAAGCACTCATGATATTTATTTTTTTTCACAGGAACCAACCATCTGTTTTACCAACATCCACCAGTGCTTTAATGCACACTGGGGAGAAGGCTTGCAGAAGCTATATGTTAGTAGATGAACACCACCGAGCGGAGCGTTGTATCCAGATTTTGGCTTCAAAGCTCTGACACAAGGAGAAAGGAAACGTGATCCACAGAGACCCATTAATTAGGCAAGCATGCTGATTGGGGAATTTTGCTTCTGTCAGGGCTTTGGGTCACGCCGTAGCTTTAGGGCGTATCTGAGACCATCTCCTCCCAGGGAGAACTTCATAGACCAAATTCAATGCTGCAGAGGTGGCACATTAGTGTTTTTTACCTGGTCACCTCTTTGCCTCTGTTTTCCTCCAGCTTATCTGGGATGATCAGCTGGATCAGTCACTCTGATGGGGTTGTCAGACATTCAGAAACCATCACAAGTATCTTCAGGGCATTTTCCTTGCCACGAACATGGACTCACAGTATTTGCAGACATCCCAGTTTCTGACCAGTGTTTCCCTAAGGAGGAAAGAACAGGCCAAAGGAGTCAGGTAGAGTTGAGGGGAGATGTTAGAAACGGGGGATTTTCTCACTTAATCGAAGATATCTTTGGAGGAAATGGGCTTTTTCTGACTACTGGCACTGAAATGCAGTCTCAGATGTCTGAGTGATCCTTTTATGTGTGGTGACATAGGGATGGGAAACCAAAAGCCTCTGAGGGCTGGTAGATTCAAAACATTTAGACCAAATGCTGAATGTCACTTCCATTTTCAACTGCAGCTTCTTTTCAACTTGAAATGAATCTAATGTCCCTAACTTAAGGTGCTGAAAGAGGAAGACACTTCTGGAAAAAGAAATGTTCAGTCCAGGAACCAGCTGTGATTGCTAAATTAGGAGATTTAGACACATGGGGGGGAAAAAAAAGCGAAAGGGCTGAAAAGCTAAAAATATAGCCTGAAACATGGAGTCTGCCCAGGAGCTGTGTTTTCACCCCTCTGCACTAAAGCAAGGAAGAAGGGCACTGCAACCACATACAAGACCCACAATGTTAATACTTATATAAAAGGTGTAAGGCAGTGGGAGATAAGCCAGTCCAAGGCTCTCCCCTTAGGTATCACACACGATATTTTACAAAATTACAGGCATAAAAAAGATGGATCTGGGACAACATATTATTAGAAAGTGCAAGAGGGGCTGAGCGCAGGTTCTTATGGCTGCCAAGGGCTAGCCCTTGCACCTACCAAATTAAAAAGGGCTGCTTGAGGCACCCCAAGAAAATTGTATCCTTGCCTTAGGGCAAGTACCAGAGGCATAGAAAATGCTGCTCAGAAAAGAGATGTTTTTCTGCCCTCCTGTTGGTCATCAGCCTTAGCATAGGTTGCTTATCCCCCTAGATGCTGAGCAGATATCAATGTGATGCTGAGCTATAAAGATCCATGAGGTCTTCTTCACCTGAGGGCTAGAGATATCTCAGCTGGTGTCCTTTGCCAGACAACTGTGGCTGCCCAGAAGGGAAGGAGCTGGAGGAACTGGTGAGCATATTAACCAGGGAATACTGCTGATTACTACTTTCAGCTCTTGATGTGTGGATGAGTCCTGTTAATCCAAGTTTACATTTTAAAGAGAGAATAGGAACTTCCAGACAAGAGGATTTATATGCAAGGACTTAACAGTTAAATTTATTCATGGCTAAACTGAGGAGCCCAGAGTTATTAAAGCATGAAATTGTGCCAGTCAATTAATGCGTCAATCATAGCCAGCCTCATTTAGGAGAGTTGCTTTAATCCCAAGAAAGGAACATTTTTTTTGGCCTAGTGAGAGAGCACATTAAGTTGAAGTTGGTTTTAGTGAAATGGCTGTTCCTCAGTTGCTGTTCAAAGATTTGCCAATGTTTTTTATTTTTTTATTTTCTCCCGTGCTTCTTCCAAGGTGACTTGTGTTATGCTCAAGTAGAGAAACAGATGCAATTTGGGCTGGATTTGTAGTAACTCTACTGGGGTGCACAGCAAACAAGCAGACAAAAAAACATCAATAAAACTGATCAAAAAGGCATTTAAACTGGCAAATATCAGAGTTCTGAGACATCTTTAGCTTTTAAATATATAATGGATTCTTCTTTTGTTTTTAAAACTCAGTAATTAGATTATTCTGCTTGTCATTTTATGCAACGTGTTTGTTTTATTTGCTTTTTTAAAACTTTTTTTTTTCCCCCCCCTGGGCTGAAATCCCAGAATGTTTACTGCATCAGTGTATATTTTTAACGAATGGTGACTGTCCTTTGGCCCTAGGTGTAGCACAACTGTATAGAGAATACATATGAATGTATGGTCAGGAGAAACATCTCCAGAGGGGTTTTACTTGGGGATGGATATAAGCCTAAGTGCTGAATATGATCTTTTATTTCTTCCCCACCAAAGCCCATGAAAGACAAAACAGTCTCAGGGTTGGAGGGGAAACAGGAGCTCAGGGAGTCCAAAGGCTTGGCTAGGCTTGCACTGTAAGTCATAAGAAAAGTTTGGTAGAGAGCCCAGCTGTCCTGCCAACTCATTTGTACACTTCATTCCCATTGATGACTAGCAGCAGGTATTTCTCTTCAGTTAGAGGTATTTTGGAGATGAGGTCAGCTTTGGGAATGCTTTCCAGCAACAAAATAGTGAAGTGTGAGAGCTGGCAATGTTGGTGGGAGGATGAGGTGGTGGCTGATCTGGCTTTGCACCATTCTACCTCCTACAGAAGGGCCCTTCCAGTGCCAATCCTGGCTGGGACATGAGCCAAGGGAAAGCTTTGGGTGATTTAAGAATGAAACTCGGTTTGCAAGGCAACTCTGGACCCCTCTCTGACTGCAGTGGATCACACAAGCTTCCAGTCCTACCTGCACTGCTGGGTGCAGAGGCAGATAACCTCTTCTTCTGGTTTGTTCCAGAGCCCTGGACACCAGTTGCCCACACTGATACATGCGTTTCCTCCTCTCTCCTTCTTTGGGAAGTGGATCATTCCCTTTGAGAAACAGCTCTGGCATGAGTCTGGGGGTGGTCCATTCCAGGGATCAGGCTTTGTAGGCACGATGGATTAGGTTACATCAGATTGGGCTCTCATTGCTGCCCTAGCAAGCCTTGCAACTCAGGCACTCTTAGGGTTGTGCTACTACAATATCACTCTCTTTGTGGGACAGTCCTCCTGTTATTTCAGATACTGTGAATATTGCAAAAAAAATGTATGTGCATTTAAGAATCCGTAAGCATAAATATATACACATATGTATTTGTTTATGTGTTTGTTGCGGCCACAACACTATTATGTGAGGCTCAGAGAAGACACAGGCCAACAGTTGTGTAGGGTGGACACAGCCACCTCCACCCAGAATGGATAAGCCTTGAGCCCTATGGACACGAACCCCTCTGTGCTGCTTAGCAGGGTGGCTTGAGATGCCTTCCAGCAGTATAGGTGTTTCCCACCTGGGCAGTCCCTTCGCCTTGGCAAGCCACAGTGGGCCATCAGGGACAACCCGGACAATCAGGCTTTGTGTGTGTTGGCTAGAAGCTCACATGAAATCATAGCTGCAAGTCCACACCCCTCTTTTTTTAAACCTCCTGGTGCCTTGAGATCTTGGGAAGGGCACACATATTAATGTCCATGCCCTTCTGGCCACCTCTGTCCAGAAAGCAGGTCCAAACTGGAAAAGGCAAAGGGGAGAGGAACAAAGGGTTTGTATTATAAGAGAAGACAGGAAGATTTTTGGCTTATCCCACTTAGTGGAAGCTAAGATATTGTGTGATTGCTCTCTATGAATATCCTGAGCAGGGAGTGAAAAAGGTAAATGCTGGAAACAAAGACCCATTTCATGGAAAGGTCTTGCTGCCAAACTGGAAACTTCCCAGACCTTGCAATGAAGGGATCCAGGCTGGGATGGGGAGGGGAGACCTTGGACATCACAGTTGTGAGTCACTGAGAATCTCTTGAAAAGGCAAAAAAAAGGGGGAAACCTTGGGGGAGCTTACTCTTTAGCTTGACCTCAATACACCTAAGAAAGGGATTTTAAAACAAAATGTCTGTGAGGACCCAGGAGGTCCCTCTAGTCTTCTACCCCTGCCTCTGTAATGAAGATAATAGCACTTCATGCCTTGCAGGGGGATGAGAGACTAAGTGTGTTGCAGAGGGAAGAGCACTGAGGTGTGACAGTGATTGGAGCATTATATATATCTGAGATAGTTGCATCTAGCTGTAATTTGCAGCATTAAAAACAAGCCTATTTAATTACTAGGTTGCAGACTAGTTTTTCCTGTTCCCACCTGCCGTGAGATACTGTGAGGAAAAAGTACCACATGTGCAAGGAGAACCTTAATAGAAACTGTCGAGAAATATAAGTGGGTCTCATCTCCATAGGTATCAAGATAACTTTTCTCGGTACTTTTCCAAGGCTGCCTGTTTGATTTATTGTCCAGATCCTAAACTGGAACATCTCTGTCTCAGTTTTGTCAGTAAGAACAAAAGCACTAAGTGTAAGATGTCCAACATAAACACAACAGTGTTTATTTCTCCCTGGCAATGTCTGACTACTTCAAACATAAGGAGGGATGCAAAAACTAGGTGACATGAGAGCAACTGTTACTGCAGTCCGCGGAGAATTGAAAATTGAGCATCAACGAAGAGAAGTGTTTTGGTGACTCTGGGTACCAGAGAAGCAAGTGGAGATAAGCTGCGTTTCTTCACATTGCAAGGATTTAGGAATCCTTCATAGGTAGGGCCTGTAAAGAGTAAAAGAACCTGGTTTTCTAGCCAGTCAGGTTTGTAGTCTTTTGAAGTATTTCCTGAAAGAAATTTGAGGAAACATTCAGCCTTTTATGTCTAGACACCATCCCCTATAAAGTTTAGATCCCAAAATGCTCTTCTGGGAACAGGCTGTAGATAGAGATGGGTCTGTCAAGCTGTGCTGTGACCCAGAAGAAGAAAGAAAGTGCAGCCTCTTCAAAGAACTGCAGCTTATGCCCTTCAGCTCCTTTTTCCTCTGCTGAATTATTACTGCTATGCTAACAAATCCCATTTTGATTGCCGTAATAGAGTACCTAAATTCTGCAATTCAGGAGTGAACTCAGCCACGAAAGCTGTGAGTTGAAGAGCAGCAGTTGATATCTGGGCAAGTCATGGTATGAGAGGAGCTAACTCAGATGCACAACATGTGCGTGCCAATTCTTGTGTGGGGAGGTTGCCAGAAGAATATCTCCCCAGGCTTGACATGCCCTAAATATTGTCTTGCAAAATTATCCATCAGAGCACGGGCTGTTACAGGTAGCAACCCACATATGTCAGCGACCATGCCTGGGAGTCACAAGCCTCTAGATCTGGTCACAAGCTTTTTTTTGTTGCTTTTTGCAAAGTGTTGCTGGAGTAGGGGAAGGCACAGTTCCCCTCCCCTTGCCTTCTTTTGCAGCTCTGGTGATTTAGGAGACTGAGTGTTAGAATTCAAACCTAATAATGGGGTTGTGTTGATGTATTGATTTACTCTACATCTGATGGTTGTACTGCTTTATTCTTCTCTGGGCTCAGTAGTATTACTAGTAGTTCATCTTTGTTGACACATCTTTCCTTGAAGCTTTTTTAAAAAAAAAAAAAATTAGTGAGTTTCATAAAATATATGTGCTACATATAAAAAAAAAAAAGAGGTGGAGAGGTGTTATATCACATTGATTTCAAAAAACAGCACACATCCTGAATTGTTATTGGCTTGATTTTCTTTCCCTGATCTTTGTTTCTTACAGCATTTTCTCACAGTAATATTTTTTCTTTTTCTGTTACATCTCTCTTACTCCTGCTAACATTTTTCCAGCCACAGATGCAACCCTAGATTCATTCTGAATGTTGCTTATTAGATAACAACCTTACATTATGAACTAGTGGGGCAGGAAAAGCCTGATTTATTTTTTGGAGGGTCTTTGGGCTGAAGTCTGGTCATGCTGTGGATTTTCTGATTAGGACTAGTTTTCAGAATTGTATTATGTGCCCAAGAGAGAAATGCTTTTTCTTTCCAGCACTCCGTAATGTTGTTTAGTGTTCCTGTTGTTAAACTAAGGACTCCTCATCACTAGACACTTCCAGTCAGTTTTCATTTAATCGCCAGCGGAAAAACATAAATAAGTAAGTGAGGAAGAACAGACAGAACTTTAGGAAATTGATCCACCAATGGGATTTTTAAGTAAGCTGTTATTTTTGACATCCAGACATATATATGGGTGGTGGGCAACACAGGCTGTAGCTACTGGGGACAGACGCTTCTTTGGTGACTGTAACAGAAGCACTTTTTTATTTTTTTTCACCCAGAGCATCATGAACAGCTCCTCACAGAGACAGGCATTGCCTGTAACAATCTACTTCCCCGCTACTTTGAAGGCAATGTCATCCCTTGGTTTAATTCTACAATCCCAAGCCTCATGTTAATTACTCTTAATTTAAATGACATACTTATTTATATTGCTGCTGTGCAGATGCTGCTGCCCTGGTTTTATGATACCAAGATTTGGCAGCCTTGAAGACTCAGAAGGTGTCTGCATCCATTTTCTCCCAACAATCTTCCACCATACCAGGGATTTATTCTGGCCTGGCCTGGCCCTGAGAGCTGACAGAGCCCCAAATGTGGTTCAAAGTGCTGTTTGAGTTTTTTCCCCAAGCACTGTTGTGCTGGAAGGGTCTTGGAGACCATGCACAGGTGGGGCAGGAGGGGTGGGTGAGACATCAGCAGTCCCCAGGGTGCTGGGTCTTTGAGCTGCACCCAAGGAACAATGCGTCTGCAGGCACCGTTGAACACATCAGTCCGTTCACACGCTGGATTTGTTCTTGCTTAAGGCTGTTGGCATTCTGATGTCTTTTGAAGATATAACAGAAAAGTGAGTCCTGAGAAGTGACAGCACTAAACTCTGATTAATGTCTCTGAGGAGCTACATAGTCAACCAGAACCATTTCCTTTAAGCTGCATCAATTTCCATATGTAGCTCAGATATTTTTTTTGACAACGCTGTAGAAATGTGGCACTTGGGAAGAGCGTGGTTTGTTATGAAGAATGTTTCTCTTTCAGCTTTTAAGAAAAGAAGAAAAAGCCACACAAAGCTCTGTTTAAAGATCCCAGAATATTAATTTCCATACCATTTAGAGGAAATGGAATACATATGTGGAATAGAGGGATTTAGACTGTCCCATGCACTCCCATGCAATCCATACCTGAGGATTCAGGTCCTCAGCTATGAGGTCTGCACACCTTGAAATAGAAAGAAGTATGGTAATGTGAAGTTAGACTGGTGGAAACCAGAGGTAACCCCCATGTAGCCATGGTAGGACATTGCAGGATCATACTTCAAATATGTAATTGCTTCTCATTTAGGAAGACCATCTTCTAGACATGCAGCTGCAGTTCATCTGGGTATATTCACACCAGGAACATGACATAAGCTTCCCAGAAGCTTTAGTTTCTGAGTTAAATTACCAAGGCATCTTGCAATCTAAAAGCGTACCTTTGGTGTTTGAATTGTCTGCATTCAAACAGAAAAGTCACAGACTTTGAGCAGAGTCCTTGTGAGCTGTGCTCATGATTTACAAGCACAGGACTGTGTTGTCATGTACTGTTACCAAGTGTCTGGCATTTGGCCACCCTCTTCCTTCCTCTTTTCCTAATTGCTGTGTTAACAGACTGTTGACCATGTTTGAAGGGTCGAAGATGTGAAGGTAAGGGTGGCAGAAAGGCTGAAAAAGTGGATCCACATAACACAGTTTTTATACAGCCTTTCTTATCACCTAGAAAGAGTTCATTTTCATCATCTTTATTAGGCTGGAGCAAGTATTGCAAATTTCCAGCTATCTATACGCATGTCACACACACACATTGCAGCCTATAAAGATTTTGCTTTTTTAGATTGCTAGAGCAGCTATTTGGCAAGTTGTGCAGTGGCAGACAAGTCCTGCTGCTGCTGTCCATGGTCCATGTGCTTGGCGGGAGGAGCAGGAAAATGTACAGTGTGTG
Source organism: Thinocorus orbignyianus (assembly GCA_013400375.1). NCBI lineage: Eukaryota > Metazoa > Chordata > Aves > Ciconiiformes > Thinocoridae > Thinocorus > Thinocorus orbignyianus. The sequence continues at coordinate 218,198 of VXBW01005991.1, forward strand.
TAGGCTGCCCAGATCCGAGCCTGAGCATATCTGAAATAGCCTGGCATGTGGCTGCTTCAGCAGGGGACAGGTTCAGGGCTTAGACTCAGCACTTTGATGCTGAAACACAGCAGGGTTAGCATGTAAATTCTGTGGGCTAAGCTAGGTGCAATAGTGTAAATATATCCAGACTCTGTCAGTGACTATGTCTCTGGTGATGTTTTGCTCCAGCAGTCAAAGGGTGTGAGACCCAACCAAGTTTATGAATGATGCCCTCCATCAAGTTGGATGTCAGACCCTCTGTTAGTGTGGACTCCAGAGAGAGGTCCTCTTCCATCTAGACTGGAAGACCATGCCATGCTGCACCTCCGCCTTCTTCACATCCCCTGCCCAGGTATCCTATTCATGTCTATGACCAGTGAATCCTACCACCTACCACCACCAGCAGCTGTTTTCATGACTCCTCTTGGGCTAACATATTCCATTCCACAGGAGATACTGCCTTTCCACTTTTTTTTTTTTTTTTTTTTTTTAAGGGAGCTGTAGTACTCTTGTCACAGGGAAGCAGGTATCTCAAATAGGAAACGTGGAAACAACCCAGATAGGAGTTTTTGTGTGTTGTAAATGGATGCCCACCTGGATGACCAAGGGCCAAATCCAAAGTTCATCCAGGGAGAAGTACTGATGCAACCAAAGAGAGCTATAGAAAAACACTTGAAAGGTATATTCTGCTCCTCTCAGAATAAGACATCATTTTCAATTCCCACTTTCTTCTCGATTTCTTCAGAAATCGTGTGTTCTGTATGAAAGATCTTGTGGTCGTTAAAATAAAATATATAACAGAGTTGGTTTTCTCCCCTGTGCCGAGAAGGGCTGGAAATAGCCACCTATTGCTTTAATTATGTGCCGCAGGATGACTTTATAGCAGTGGCTTGCCCATTCATTTTGTGTTATTGAGGCTTTGCTTGAGCTCTCTCTTGGAGTGATGCACAGGATGGAGAAAAGGAGTGGAGTCAGGATACTGAAGATCTTGCACGGTGAATATGAAAGGTGTCCAGATTAAGATGATAAAAAAAAACTACAAATGAAAAGCATTTCTTACATAGGAACACAGTTGGAAAGTGTTGTGTGACTTTTATTTAGACTTTCAACTTATGTGCTACTAGGAGAAGGTTCAAAGTAGAAGGAGCTTTTTCACATGGCAGGTAAGAGATCTGCAGATTGTGTTGCTAAGGAATATGGATGATAACTTTTAACATGAGTTTGAGCAGGAGACTAGACAAGTCATCCAATTCTTAGAATAATTAGGTTGGTAGGGAAGCCTGGAGGTCTCTGGCCTAATGTCGTGCTCAAAGTAAAGACAGCTTCAGAGATAGATCAGTTTGCTCAAGGCCTGACCCAGACGAGGTTTGAATATGTCTAAAGAAGAAGATTCCCTCACCTCTCGGGGTGAATATAACTACATCTTCCCTGTACTCCCCCTCAAGGTAGTGGTTGGCCACAATTAGCCCTCCCTTTGTCTTCTCCTTGCCAAACTCAGCAGTGCCCTGGGCACCAGGTCCTGCTCTGTCAGATGCCTGGGCTGTTACATGGAGTTATCTGGTCCCAGATGTAGGATTTGGCATTTGTCTGTGGAAAAGCAGGAGGTCACACTGAGGATTGCACAGAAACCATGTCTAAACAGGCAATTTCCTAAACCAGAAGTTGTTGGATGCTTTGAAAGTAGTGAAGAGTGGGAAGGCATATAACCCAGACTGTCCTTTCTCCAATATCCTTCCCAAGGCATCTTCTTATGTCTACTGTTGGAGGAGGACTCATGGGCTGTAGAGTTTTTATTTCAGAGAGAAGACTATGGCAGAGGTGTACAAAACCATAACTGGCCCAGAGAGTATGAATAGGGATGATCACTCATTCTCCTTCCTAATGTAAAGGGTACCAATGCCTCATAAGCTCAGCAGGCTCAAAATGAGTGAAAGGAGATAGTTCTTTACCTGAAAGGTAATTAAATTGTGGAACTCATTGCCTCAGGATGGCAGAGTGGGAAAAACTCAAATATGTTAGAAGAAAAGCACGTGTTTGAGGTTATTAAATGCTAGAAGCGCACTCCTGGCTCAACAAGTTCCTGAACCTTTAATTGCTGAGATAAGGAAGACTGCACTGGAGATACTACAACAGTAACCCTAGCTGGTCTATCTCTGTGAGAATCCATTGGTCTCTGCTTGAGATAGGATCCTGGGCTAGATCAGCTTCCAGTCTGATGTGATGCAGCTGTCTTATTATTACATTATCATCAGGAGGTGGTGGGGATGGCAGGACCTGAATAGAGATGAAGAACATGGTGGGTTTGCTGAGCTGTCTGTGCAAATCACCACCACTTGTCTCTTTCAGTCAAACCCATCCACGTAGTGCTGACTTCAGAAAGCACAGAGGTTTTCATGTTCTTTGGGAAGAGACACAGAGGCATTTACTGCCTTGGACTTTTCATTACATCTCTAGCTGATCTTACCTGGCTTTGTTCAATATTGTTATCAAAAACTTCCAGACCCCAGCTGGGGCAGCCTTAGGGTTTTGTCAAAACTGTCTTTTCTCCCCAGATTGCTTCTGCCTGTGTTTCTGTATGTATTTCCCTCACACGTGGAGTGGAATAAAGAGCTGACTTGAGACCTACTCATTTTATGCCTGAGTTACTTCGATTTTTTCTGCCTGAGGCTCCTCATTCTTTTCCACTGCATTGCTGCTAGGCTGCTGGGACTCTCCCATTGCCCATTAAAGTTTCTTGTCCTCCTAAACTGATACCCTTCTCCATAAGCTCAGATTTTTGTCTAAACATGGACCTATGGAACTAATAGCTCTTAAATATTACATAGTTTGTTTAGGCAAATGCTTGCACACTAAAATCAGATTCAGAATGGCTCAGATTTATTTTAAGCCTTCCTTTTTTTTTTTTTTTTTTTTCTCCACACAGATGCCAAATGCATTGATTCCTGTCTGATTAAAAAAAACCCAGAGTATTTTCAGCATGATTTAGCAACTCATCTACAAGGATCTTGACTGGCTTAACTAAATGGCTGGTGCTCACTCGTGTGCAGAAAAGGCCTTGGTACTTTTGGATACACATTATTTAGGTTAAACAACCTAAACAGAATTTAATCTTGGAGAGCTAAAAAGCGAGAGTTTATGCTGATGTCTCACAGCTTGAGAGAATAATTTCTGGAAAAATCATGCAGGCTATCTTACTACTTTTTGAGCAAAGCTTTTTGTTTCATAGAAGCTATCATGTTTAAATATTTTTGGATGAAAACTCTTGGAATTGTTTCTGGGAACAAAGCTTTTCTTTTAAACACAACTGCGTCTTAAAATGAAAATATATGGGAAAAAAAAAAAGAAGATTATCACAGAAGCCCTGAGTGAAACAAAACAGTCAATTCTAAGTCAAAAAGCCATTGATTTTTAAGAGAAATGAAGCATTTTGCTTGATTCTTCTCTTAAAAGAAGTTTGGTGGTTGGATGATACAGAATCACAGTCTCTCCCCTTCTCTTTTTCTTCTGGAAGAAGTATCAAATTCCAGAAAAAACAGTATTCATTTGACTTCATTTAGGAGGCTTAAACACTCTTTCATAACTTTTTTGCAGGATACTTTTAAGTGCTAGAAATATCATCTGAATAGGGATGTTAAGTGGAATTGAACAAGATTATGAATTTTGAAGTCAGCTTGAGAACCCATAATACAGAAAATAAGTAAAACCATGCCACCATGACCGTAGGCATACAGAAATACTTCAACAGAACAAACCAGATTCTTTTGTTATGCGCTGAATGTGAAACAGGCTGTCTTGGGGCATTCACATCCCGGTGAGGCAGTCTGAATTAGCAGCTGGTTAGTTTTAATCCAGACAGCTCTGTCAAAAGGGCACCATTAGCTCTGTGGCAGGGAAGGAGCTGAGGGAGCCTGGGGAGAAGATCTGACCCTGCAGCAAATTCATGTCCCCGTGACAGGCTGGAGCCAGTGACCAGCTGCTGCTAGAATGTTGTGACAGAGGAGACGATGGCCTAAAGTGTTTTCTGGAGGGAATGGGGTTGTTTTTGATAAGCAGGTCCTGAGATGGGCAGTCAGAATGTGCCCTAGAGATGTGGTAAATGGGGACTTATTGCATGGGCTTGGAAGCAGAAGCATCATGAGAAGTTGCAACCAAGATAGGGAAGGGTGATGAGTAGAAAGGGCATCAAATGAACATAGAATGATAGAATGGTTAGAGTTAGAAGGGGCCTTAAAAATCATCAAGTTCCAACCCCCATTAGACACCTCCCACTAGACCAGGTTGCTCAAGGCCGTCCAGCCTGGTCTTGAACGCTTCCAGGGATGGGGCATCCACAATTTCTCTGGGCAATATGTTCCAGTGCCTCACCACACTCAGAGTAAAGAATTTCTCCCTAATTTCTAGTCTAAATCTCCCCTCTTTCAGTTTAAAACTGTTGTCCCTTGTCCTTTCACTATAATCCATGATGAAGAGTTCCTCCTCATCTTTCCTGTAGGCCCCCTTCAGGAACTGGAAGGCTGTTATAAGATCTTCCTGAAGCCTTCTACATTAAGGGAAAGTAGAGGGGTTGTGGCAAGGTTTAGCACCAGTTCATGTGGCAGCAGTGGGATAACAAGTCAGTGAGGGTATGCTCATGCCTTCTCCTGCCTCACTGCATTGGTGTGGTCTCTGGTTCGCAGGATACAAGACCACGGGGCATCTCAGAGACACCACTCAAGTTTTCCTAGCAAATAGCATGCATCTTTGGTAGAACAGTGGAAGACAGGTCCTTACTGCTGGCATAAATCCCAGGCAGTTCAGGGAGGCTGGATTTTGTGACCATCCTGTACAAGAATATATGACTTTAGAGATGCACAGAAGCCTCTGAGCAGTGAGTGCTTGGGACTGAATGCGGCTGTAAAACCTGCAATGCTCTGCCTTTAGCAGACAGTGTGGTCCCGTTGTGAGGGGTAGGGTGTCTCAGACAGTCTTGCGCAAACCTAACACCAAAATACAGCCACATGTAGCAAACTGGGGGAAATGGATAGAAAGCCATTAACCATCATAACAGAATCACTCACTATTCTCCAAAGAGTTCCTGGATGTGGTATCAGGTGAAGATACCACACCCTCTTGACTAGGGCCTCCTTCAAATCTCTTTACTGTCTGATCTTTAAGCATCCCCATGGGAGACCCATACGACAGCTACAACAACCTTCCTTGCTCCTATATGCAATTCTGGCTCCAGCTGTGAGGACATGAGCTTGGAGACCATCTGGACACATTGCTCTTCCTATGCCCAACCTTTCAGCCCCTTGGGACATTCCCAGTGGGCTTTAACCAGTTTCCCCGCTGTGAATCACCAGTCTCCCTTGGGCATCTCTAGAAAAGACAGGTATAAAAAAGACATAGGAGAGAAATATCTATTAAAAAGAGGGGAAGTGAGATCACAAAAACTTTCAAAGGAGAAATCTTGATTACTAAGCCAAACCATGCCAGGAGTCAGCCAACACATCCAACAGCCAAATCATGGAGTCATCATACTGCATAACATTTCAGGAAATGGGATTACCACCACTCATACACTCTTGCTTGATGGATTAAAATCTGTAGTAGCAGGAGGGCTAGAAACCCCTTTCCTGAGCCTCTGAGCAGTCTGTCTTTGACAAGATAACCCAGATAGGAGACACTCAAACAACTGACCCCGTGGAGCAGACATCATCTACAAATGGCTAAGGGTTTGTACAGCTGCCAACAAGGTTGGTCAAGACTAAACAGGACTTCAGAAATACAAGTCCCACCACCACACAGAAGTAAAGAGGCACTTTCAAGTCAAAGTGACCAAAGAATCTGCACTGAAATAAGGAAACCAGACCTCTTTTTTTTTCTTTTCTTT
>VXBW01005991.1:224768-240710 GCA_013400375.1 Thinocorus orbignyianus
TTTTTTTTTTTTTTTTTTTTAACAGAGAGGGAAACTGAGGCACTCAAAGGTGGTTTGACTTGCCACAGTCGGTGGTAGACCTTGAACCCCCAAGTCTTGCTCATGACTTCTCAGTTCCCACCTAGGATGTGGTGAGAAGGGTGGTCTACCCACTTGTTCCCAAGACAAGGAAAACCGCAGCTCCTCCTGGGGTTAGGGAAAAGGGTGTCACTCTCAGTGGGGATGTCTGGCAGGGCGACAATGGCACACATGGTTTCTGCCAGCCCTGAGAGGCAAGAGAAGCAAGGAACCTGAAATGGAGAGGCAGGAGTTTGCTGGTCAGGCACTGAGGCACTACAGGATGCATTCGTGCCTCTCTGTGGCTTTCAGAGCCTCATGCATGCTAGCGGCAGAGAGCCTCCTGTTGATGTTCCTGTACCTGCACCTCAGGAGGTTCCAGAAAGTAGTCCTCAAGTCTCGGTTAAAGAAAGCATAAATCAAAGGGTTGATGAGGGAGTTGGTGTACCCCAGCCAGAGAAGAGTCCTCTCCAGCCTCAGGGGCATGCAGCTGCAGCGGATGCCGCAGATGAAAGGCCGAGCCGTTGACATCAGGAAGAATGGAAGCCAGCAAAATGTGAATGCCCCCACAATAATGCCAAGGGTCCTGGCTGCTTTTTGCTCCCGTTTGAAGATGGAAATATTCTTTCGGTCTTGCCGGAGCAGTTTGGAGAGCGTAGCGCATTCCTCCACTGCATTGGTGCGCTTGGAGCTGTGGTGGCTCCGGTTGGAGGACTCCAGGCAGTAGACACCCTCCTCTTCATAGTGCTTGGGTAAGTTCATGAAACGGTGCTTCTCAGCGCTGACCTTGGCAGCTTTGTAGATCCGGATGTACATAACGAGCATGACTGCCATGGGGATGTAGAAGGCAACTCCCGTGGAGTAGACTGTGTACCCAAAGTCCTGGCTAATGAGACAGACTCTTTCCACAGTGACGTTTTTGGCCCAGCCAAAAAGAGGAGGAAGGGTGATGGAGGCGGACAGGAGCCAAACAATGAAGACCATTTTGGCCATCAGCTTCCCATTTTGTCTCACAGGGTATGTCAGGGGCCGAGTAATTCCCAGATATCTGGAAAAAAGAAGAGTTGCAAAGCGTGAGGAGGGTGGCAAGGTATGAATGCTGTTGAGTAGTGTTCAGTCCTAAAGAGTTGTTATTGCTCCGTCTGAGGAGAGTTTCAGCCCTGGAAAGGGGACACAAGAAGTGAATTCCCCAAATGAAAATGTTCCCAGGGATGTGGAGCTGCACTGCCTTCTGCGAACTGTGTTCCACACCCCTTTAGCTCTCCTGACTAAACACCCTGTTTCCACTATTCCCCACCGCCTTCTTGCAACCACCCCATGCGTCTTGTCATCTAACAGCCGAGTGCAGTCCAAGCTCCACATGGTTTCTTTGGGAATAAAACATGCTTTAAAAAAAATCATAGTTTTACACCTCTAGCTGTCATATAGATTTTGATTCAAACCTGTATGCTCTCAGGATTTTGTAGGCATTTTTAGGCAGGAACACATCACCCTTTAGTTGTCTTGGATAAACTGTGTCCAGTCCAAAGGGGCAGTGAGAACAGCAGCTGTATGGATACTTTTTGCTGAAAGCTGTTCAAGGGAAGAGTGGGCTTTTCTACCAAAAGGAAAAATTCTGCAGAGAATTTTACCTCTATTGTATCATTATTTTTTCCCAATGATCAGTCTCATTGTAAGTGTTCGGCAATTTTTCATCCCTTTACCAGATCCTCCCCCGAGATTGGAAGAAGATGGAAATAAAAAAAATAATCCAATTCCTCCTCCCTTCCTCACTGCTAAATAAATTCAAAGCCCAAAGAATTCTCCCTTGAGTGCCTGATAAAATGAATTTGAATTAATTCACTGAGTTATACTTTTCCTGTTTTTCTCTTTTTTTCTTCAGCTGGCCTTAGTCACAAAAAAAACCCAAAACAACAAACCAACAGCCAAGCAAAACTCTCCACGACCACCTATGCTGCTTAAATGCCCAGCAGCTGTACAGGCTAGAGGACAACATTCATGGATGCAAAGGCAGCAAAACCTCTTCAGAATGGGTTTTTTAACCCATCTTCCCATGGGGCCCTGTCTATGAAGGAGGATGTTTGGTGAGATCAAGATAGGTGACAGGATTGCTTTTGGTGCTGTGCTTTCAAGATATGCTGTTGACTACTTCCTACCTGGGCTGAGCACAGTTGAAGATCAGGACCCAGAGAGATGGGTGGGAGCAGGTTGGAGGGGCGCTGTCAAATACCCCTCTTGCTGTAGGAAGGAGCTATGGAAGGATAGCAGACTGGATGTCCCCTAGGTCGGGAGAAAACCATGCCCTGCTCCTGCATCTCCAAAGTCAGCACCCAGAAATCACTCCTCTGTATATCCAAGCCAAGAACTTTGCAAACTAATATATGCTGTGTTGTGTGATATCCTTTATTATGCTATCACTGGGTTTTCTTTAGAAGCTGGTGCACTCGGGATTTGCTGAAACTTCAAGGAATTTACACGCTAACCAAGCAAAATGCACAGTGACAAGATTTAAAAAGCAGGCAAAGCTGACACATTTCATCTGCGGGTGCCTTGTGCAGTCGCTGCTGGAGGAAATGGGGCCGTTTTTAGGTCTGCTTATAATTTTGATGAGAGCGGGAAGACCTCAAAATAGGCCAGCGTTTACAGCAGCGCGGGAGGTGAGATTGCACAGACATGCAGTGAAATTCAAATCAAATTCTCTTGCTTAGAGTATTTATTTTTGTGTGTGTGCAAGTCTTGTTGTTAATCAAGTTTAGTGGTAATCGGGTAACAAAAGCCAGTCCCTGAAGCAGGGATTTACTGGAGGTTTGTGCGGCTTTGCAGGACCCCCACCAAGCAGAGCTGACTGGGCAGCCACTCATTCCTTGTGCAATAAGCTCCTTCCATGTCTTTGCTCCCAAAGATGCCTGAGCCCTGGTTGCAGGTTAGGAGACCTGTCCCAGACTGGGCTCGACCATCAGCCCCATAGGTGGGCCAATTCAGCACATTTATTCTACGCTCAATGGTAATAACTGAATCTTTATAACAGGGATTAAATAATAAAGAAAACCAGGAACTCTCCATGGTGCCTCTACCTCCGTTCTGTAGCTGGCAAATTGGGAAATCTCCATTCACACAGGTTGGTTGAGTCCAGAATTGAGGTTTCCTGGACCCTACTGTTTTACCACAATCCCATTCCTCCTCTGGTCCAACATTCAGCTCCATATGTTGCTTCCAGGCTGAAATCATGCCTGCCCTATCCTGCTGAAGGAGAGAAAACGTCCAGGTGGAGGATGCAAAGGGCAGCTGGAGGCTGCAGCTGCCTGTGGCTTCATCTGCCCATGCCCTAAGACAGGGCTGGTGGAAGCATCCCAGGAACGTGTTGCAGCTTGCTGGAGATACAGAGCAGAGATCTACCTGGCCTGGGACATGTTCATATGAAGGACACAGGAAAGGCAATCCAGGAAACTGCTGCGTACGTTTCATCCTACTCAGTCTTTTGGGAGGCATCTTTTTTACTGAGGACGATGTCAATTTGGAGCATATATTCTGATTTTGGGTAGAAAATACTTGCCAGGAAAATAGGAGAGACCCAGCAGAGCTGTCTGGGAAATGGATGGAGAATTTTTATCTCCACTAGGAAAACCTGAAGTTATATGTGGGGTTTGGGAAACTTCTTTTATCAGCTGCTTGGCATTTTTATGGAGAGCTTAATCAAAAATTGAACAGCCTAAAGGGACTTTTTTTACTGTTGTTTTGTTTTTGGTTTGTGGCAATGAAGAATCTATAACACCGACAGGCTTTTAGACAAGAAAAATGTAAGAGAAAGATGGATGTTTCTAGCATTTTTCTTTTTTGATTTAAAAGAAAATTAATCAAACCCCTCCCTTCTTCAGCAAGATTAGTTCTACCAGCTTCGATCAAGAGGCTTTTAGAAAGCGCTCTGCATTAACATTCAATAATAACAGTCTATATTTTAATAGCACCTGTCATTTTGGGCAAACAAAGAATCTTTTATATCTAAGCTAACCAAAATATGGTTCTTAGCCATCAATAAAAATGCAACATCCTCTTTGGCAGAAACAGGCAACTGCTTAATCATGTTGACAAAGGTGGCATTCAGGACAGAACTAGAGGAGATATCTGTATTTCCAAGAAGCACCAGTGCTGTTCCTCTTCTTTCTTGCAGGGCTTGCCATCGTCACTGGGGGAAATTTCGGTTAGTGCCTCACTGACATGACCAACTATTTCATCTCTTTTGGAGATATTTCAGGCTCTCTGCAAACTCCTCTATCCTCTTGCAGTTGGCGTTGCTTTGTATCAGCACAGAAGCTGAAAAGTGTGCATTTGGAAATGTTCCCATTAGGAGCTAAACCAAAAATCCTGCCCATTCAAAGCTGATCCGGGTAGGGTCTTGGATCTGTGTTCTCCCTCAATCCATCTCCATCAACTGCTTTGTGGGAGCAGTGCGGATGATGGCTTGATTTGAAGCAAGATGACTGTCCTGGGTTGAGAGACACAGGACTAACTTTTCTNATTATTGTTAATTATTGTAAATTATTGTTAATTATTTAGCCTTATTCTATTAAATCTATTTACATTTCAACCCTCAAGTTTCTTTGTGTTCCCCGATTCCCCTTTCCCGGGTGGGGAGGGGTCATTGGGTGATAGAATAATTGTCTGAAAGACAATAAATTGTTATGGGTTTTCTTAAACGATATAAATGACTTACAGGATGCTCAAGATACTGCCCCAGCATAATTCACACAACTCCTGGCACATTCCTGGGGACCCTTGGGGCGGGAAGCAGTGGAACGGTGCCCTGGCCACCTATTCCTTCACGCATTGGAGGACATCCTGATTATTCCCTGCTTCCTCCTCCAGCCTTGGTACAGACTGAGCCTACCAGCCCTCCTGCAATCACAGCATGCCTTTCCATCCACCCAGGGCCGAGGTGGACACAACTGAGAGGACAGCCCATCCCCTTCCCTCTGCCCTGCCAGTTCTCCTTCTGCTCAAATTACAACCTTTGCACTTTTTCTCTTTTCCTGCCTAGAAATGCATCTTGAGCAATTCCCCCCTCGCTGCTCAACTTCCCTATCAGGCCTTTGGGGGTGTGTTTGTGGAATGAAGGTCTGGGAGAAAACGATGGTGCTGCAGCTCAGTCGGGCTCCCAGCACAGTGCAGTCCCCATGCAAACACACCCAAAGAACAAGCCCATGACAAAAGACCAAGTCTCTATGGGCTCTTGTATCACAGGTTTTTCTTCTATCACCCTGCAGAGAGATCTGAAGCACAGAAAGGCTAAGCCATTGTATAAAAGCATCTAGCAACCTGCTCCCTCTCCTATTATTTTGCTATAGTTCCCCTTTCCTCTCCAATATCCAAAAATGATGGTGGGGTTTGCTTGGCTGGCATCTGGAGATGTTGCAGCAGAGCCGAGTAGGTGCTTGAGAGGTGCGTGGGATGAGGCATGGGACTGTGTGCCTATGTGGTGGGGTGGTTTTCCCTCTCTACAGCTCAGTGCTGGCAGCATGAATTTTGTAGCAAGGGCCTGATGTTTCCCTGCTCCTGGGTTCCTTGGAGCCTCACCAAGCCTGACTGGGAGAGCTGGGCAGAGATGGTCCCCCAGAGAAGTGTAATTTTTAAAGCAAAGCCAAAGAGATCAGTATATAGCTGCTTCCCTGCTCCATCAAGAGGACGCATTGACATATTTCATTACTGCATTTGATTTCTTCCCTCTAACACGGACAGAATTCTGTCGGCCCTGAATATACCTGCTTTTTATGAACAGGCTTATTAAAAAAAAAAAAAAAAAAGCAAGTTCAGGGCAGAGCTGGAGCTTGCCATGTGTCCTGGGAGCGATTTTGCTTTCTAACCAGCAGTGCTGAGCTGATCGGGGCCGTGGAGCAAAGGGCAGCTCGCAGAGGAGCAGCAGCTGGTGGGGAGCGAGGGCTTCAGAGCTGGGCTTGCTGTTTACTTGGTGGGGGATAACATCAATCAGCAGCAGTAGGATTTTCTGTCTTTTCTGCTTTGCCACCCAGCTTAATGCCTGGGGAGGGTGACCAGGCTGGTGGTACAGCAGAGATGGTCAGGACATGGGCACAGCACCCCTTGGGTCGCTGCCAGCCCCCAGCGCAGGCAGGGCGGGTGCTACTCTGAGCTCAGCTGGAGGCAAGCACTTCGTCGACGGTCTCCTTCCCTGAGCTGCTTATCGCAAACCAGCCTGGATCAGCGGAGCCGACACAAACCCAAACTAGTCCCCTGAGAAAGCCAGCACACGCGTCAGATCTGGATCCGGCCCACCGGCTTGTCAGTGCAATGTCCCTAATGACGCAGGCTGCTATAATTAGACCCATGGGGGTGCTGACTTGCCCGAGCCTTACCAATTTGCCAGAAGGACTTAGCCTTTCCCTCTCGACCCCAGGTGTGGGAGATGAAGCCAGTGAGTCCTCACAAATGCTGGGCTAAAGCCAGGGACTTGGGGACTTGAGACGGGGTGGGGGTAGTTGCCAACATCCTCAGTCAAGGCACAGGTCCAGGGAGCAGCAGAGCATCCCACAGAACTGGGGTCCAGAAGTCCCTGGATTTTCAAAGTGCCTGTATTTTTTTTATTATTTTTGTTTTCTTGAATAGTGTTATGGTCCAGCCACAGAGAGAAGAAGGTCAGGTCATGGGTCTATCCTCTGGGCTCTGTTCCTCAAGCCAAGGAAGAACAATGTACAGCAGCTGCCTAGAGGGAGAGGACTAAGTAAGTAATTCAGAGAAGTCACTTCAGAAAGCACCTTAAGCCCAGCTCCTCCAAAGAAACTGAGGCACTGAGGGAGAAAGCTCTCAGCCACCCCATGCACCTGGAAAATACATGCAGAAGCATTTATCCAATGAGGAACATGATTCTGGTGGGCCTCAACCTCCAGGAACACCCTTATATTCAAGCCCACCTGAATACATGGCAAGTGCCTTTTCCTCCCTTACCTGTCCACGCTGATGATGCACAAGGTCATGATGGAAGCGGTGCAACACATAACGTCCATGGCAATAAACACGTTGCAAAAAACCTTCCCAAAGAGCCACTCTCCCCCCACCAGGTCTGTGATGGTCACAAAGGGCATGACAGCGAAGGCCACTGACAGATCAGCGGCTGCAAGGGACACCACAAGGTAGTTGGAGGGCTGCCGGAGCTTCTTGACAATGCACACAGAGATGATAACCAGACCGTTGCCAGCGATGGTTGTGAGGATGATGATGGAGAGCACCACTCCAATGACAATCTTTTCAGTGTCCCCATAGAGCAAAATCTCCTCGCCACAGTCCGTTGCGTTGGTGAGGTTGGAGGATGACAGGTCTGGCTCAGCTGGGATGGAGGGTTCCTCAGTCATGAATGGGTTCGGGAGTGATTTCTGAGCTGGGTGCTGCTGCTCTGTGTTCTCCACAAAGAGAAGATGGTGCTCCAGAAGCCGCCAGGGGCTGGCCCTTAGCAACATGCTCTGAGCTCACCACGGTGGGCAATGGCACGAGTTTTCTCCCAGCAATGACACCTCCAGTGACAAACCAGAACATTTTATCACAAACAAGCCAAAAAGATAAAATATCCTCCCCTCCCCCAGCTCATGCTTCCCAAAGCTGCAGCTGGATCCCATGTGCTCAAGCCAGAAGCCGCTTCCCAAGTCTGCGTAAAGACACATAGGTTGCCGAAAGATGCTTGGAGGAAGCTTGTCTCCACTTTTAAAGGAGCACAAGCTGCCCAGTCTGCCTGCAACGGCTGCCTGGTCATCTGTGTTCTTTTCAGAAGAATAGATAAAGGCAGCTGATCATAACTGCCCGTGTTATTATGCGTTACTGCTGAGCTCTGCTGCTGGCCTTGCACTTCTGTGCAGCCATACATTTAAATTCCATGAAATTGCATGCATATTCTTGTAGGTGTATATTGAAGAGTTTGTGACAACACAAGTCACAGTCACAAACACATGCACAAACATCACCAGGTGTATCTCCTGCATGCATTAACACACAAACTTCAAAGCTGTGGCTGCAAATCCATGCACATGGCATGTAATGGCAACACGCGACCGCAGATCTCCACAGGAGCAGAGCACAGAGGTGCAGCAGGCACTGAGAGCACCCACTACATGCAGCATCCCCGGGGTACCATGCACAGGCAGGTGAGGGTCAGGGCATCCCAGCCCGTGCCCAGAGCTGGGAGTGTTGCCACCACACACAGAGCAGAGACACAGCTACCACGCTTCCAGCCCTGGGTATTCAACCCTGGAGACACTTCCCAGCCACCGGCAGGAAAACTTTAGGGCATGGCTCACCCCTGTGCAGGGCTCCAAGCATCATGCACAACCTGCAGCCTCTTCTTCTTTTNGCCCCTTTTCCTCTTGAAGGGACTCCTGTTTGAATCAAAGCAGGATTGCAACCCCCGTCTTCCCCTTTCCAGCTTCCCCTCCCTCTCCCGCCCAGACTGGGGTGATGGGGGCCCCGGAGTTACCTGTGCCGAGGGGGTGAGACATCCTCCAGACGAGCTCCTGCGAGCTCCGGGCAGGCGAGAAAGCAAAGAGCCACCCCCGGAGCATCCTTCTCCCCTCCCCGCCTCGCCGGTCCCTCCTACCGCCCTCCCCTCGCCTCTCNCTCCCCGGGCAGGGACCCAGGTGGTCCCTGGCTCCCTCTGAGCCCCCAGGGAGGAGAAAAGACTACGGATAGGGGGGTCTGAGCCACTCCAACACTGCAGCGATAGGTTTTGGGGGGACACGGTCGTGAGAGGACCTCGAGGGAAAGGCTGGAAGTTGCGAAGATGCCTTTGAACGCGGTCCTGCAGCGCAGCGAGGCAGGCGCAGGAGGAGCAGCTTGAAACCCAGCAAAGCAGGGTACAGAGAGAAGCTATTTCCAAAACCCTTCCACATATATATATATATATATATATAAATTTATTTTGCAGGAGGGGGTTTCTTTTCCTGCTCCATGCATTTTTCCACTCTTGTGCGTTTAGGAGGTCCCATGTTCATTCAGCTCCGTGCTAAAGAGCAGCACAGCCAGGGAGAGGCAGATGCCTTAAGGTGAGGGGAGCCTTCAGCTTATCCTAGTAAAATCGAAAGAGAATACACAAACCAGGCAAGAGCATGCAGAGATCCACATCCATTTCCTTCTCTGCCAAAGATTTCACCGGCGCTTTGGTGCTGGGATCACTCCGATGCTTCAATCCAGGGTTTCAGACATCTGCTGTTCATTCTCCCCTAGGTTAAATAATGAAGCAGAATCATCTCCTGCATAGGTTGCTCCTGAAGGCAGCTACCCCCCGGGGCTCAGCCTGCCTGCTCTCTCCCCAGAGGGGGGATAGCGTAGGGCTTCTCTCCTTGCACAGGCTCCATCCAGCACCCCTCAGGGTGACGGGTGTCCAGCTAGGAGAGGTGTGGGCAGGTGTTTTCAGGGTCAGGAAATGTGTTCTTCCTGCTCTGTCCTATACTAAGCACTTCAGGAATGAGATGGGCACCTCCATCCCCGGTGCCACCACCTCCCCTGCCCATGCTGGGGTTGTGCAAACACCCTCCAGCCCTCCCAAAGACACCACGAAGCGTTGATAATGGAAGAACTACCTTTAAATCTCTGAGATGCAGAGCACTGTGTTACCTTGGGTCAATCAGCACCAACTCCACGAGCTTTTTGGGGCAGATGTTCCCTGCAAAAGTACATCTGTAAAGAAAGCGCCGGCGAGCTAAAACGGGACTGTTAAGGCTGTACTTAATACTAGGGTTCCTCCTTTGCTGCTCAAGCATCACAGTGTGTGTGGGAGGCTGGCTAAAATAGCTTCCTTGCCAGGGCAGGGTGTGCTGAAACTCTGGCTTTCTTGCTTTTTGCAATACATATGGGTTGGGTTTTTTTTCAGCCCCTTGAGAGTGATGACACACCAAGAGGGATGAGGCTGATACACAAAGACAACCTACAAAGCACAATCATCGCCTGACCGGGAGGGCAAGGGCTCCTTCAGTGGCCAGTCTGAACTCACCAATATTTAGTGGAAAAACATAGCCTGTGTTTCCAAAGAGAAAGGCGGATCTGCAGAACTCCCTGCTGCAGGATCAAAAAGATTTGTAGTCTCAAAACCCAGAGAAATTCACCCCAGAATAGCCCCATTCTCTAAGGATCAGCTGTTACCTGCCAAGATGCTCTGCCAGCAGATGCCTGGAGAGTTTCAGGAAAACCATATGCATATGAGCTGCAAACTCCTGCCCTTCTTTCAACCTCTGGGATTGGGGTTTGGCAGGAAGGATACAGAGTGAGGGACCAGAAGGAGGGGTTTTTCCAGCTTCTCTGAGGTTACTGTTGGGACACCAGTGCAGTGAATGGCTCCTGTGCATTAGCAAGAAGAGACAGGGAAAGAATTTTTGTTCTTCTTGTTGCACTGCTGAGAAGCAGCCGGCTTATGCACAGCAGTCAAGTTCACATCCTGACGGAGGAAGGGAGGAGAGAAGGTGCTTAAAAAGGTGATGAACTTCACGATCCCTTTGCTCAGTCTGACCTGTGGTGGAGCTCCAAATCCTGCAATGTCTTCAAGGGAGCAGAATTAACCTCTCTCCTGTCCCAACCCCATTGCCTTAGGATACAAAATATGCCTTCTGTCTTCTGAAACCCCTGCAAATGCAGGGACTCCAGAGAAGGTTTCTCCCTCTACTACTCTGATAATTTGGGGCACAGCAAAATTCCCGGAAAACCAAAGATGGCTAATCATGGGCCGGCTCATGGGATGTGCACTGAGTGGTTGGAGGGCACATTCTCTGCATGGGCTGTCTTTTCGGAGAATGGAAGGGAAAAGGTCACTTTTTGTTTGAAGGGAGGGTTAAAAATAATAACAATCCTCTCCCTAAAAAATCTTAGTGCAGCATTTCCCCAGCTGCAAACCAAGATAACCTTACTAAGACACTTGCTCCTGGGGCATGCTGGGAAGCGCTAATTGCATTTAATGGCAATTAGTAGAGGATACAGCCAGTATGCCTTAGCTTAGCTGCCAACAGTAGCTTTGTCTCTTTGGCTGAGAAGAAAGCACAGATTTGGAGGAGCAGGGCTGTTGGCGGAGAGAGATGGATGAACCCCAAAGAAAATTGTCCTTGCAAAATAAAGTTGAAAAGTTGAAAACCCAAAACAGCTAAAGTTTTTTCCCTCCATCTTCAGGCACCAAGAGATGAACAAAGTCCTCCCAATGTGTCATGAAGGCAGTACCCAGTTATGTTCTTCCATCTTCATGTACAGCTATTAAAGTGGCTATTTTATTAACTATTAATTGTTAATATTATACCCTATTAACTCTAAAGACAAGGTAATTAGCATAGTTATTAATATGCAAATTCTGAGAAATCTCATTAACTCCAAGGTCCTCAACCTCTCAATGCTTTCAGGACTAGTAATCTTCCCTGTATCGCAGGTGTTGACATTTCTCCCTTCCAGCAGGCAGAGCCTGCCCAGATGAATAAAATTAATCACTCCAGGCTATCAGCCTTCAAGAAACATCTTTAAGGACTGTTCTGGCCTCTAGAGAAGTTCTTAATGAACTAGTCTGAGATATCTAGACCCTCTCTGATTTGGAAACAGAGAGGCTTAATCTACTTCCACAGCAAAGTGGTCAATAACCTGGCCACATACAGATACTGTGGTGTTTTCTTCTGCGGTTGTGAACTGAAAAGTCTGAGGGCATCACCTCCTCTCCATGGACATATATTCTGCTTTCTCTCCAAGGCTTCCCACTCCCAAAGACAGCCCTATCTCCTCCTAATGAGCATTGAAGCCCAATTTTCCCAGAAGTGTTCACCCAGCAAACACCATCTCAGTGTGGTGGGAACATGGTACCCAAGAGATGGTTGGGTCTCCCAGACAACGGAGCTCCAGATTGCGGTTCCAGCCCAGGGTGACCAGTGTCAGCCGCTCAGTGCCTGCTGAAATGGGGCTGGAAGAGCTTTGTGGCAAATGAACCAGAGTCTGGGGGGAAACTGAGGCACTTGCAAGGCCCAAAAAGGCAGTGAAGGTCTGCATTTAAACTTTCAGACCACACACGTCCTTTAAACATCAACCCACAATTTTAGAAAAGAACAAAAGGTGTTTGAAGAAGAGTCTCTAAATAAGATCTGGCAGTGTTGAAGTGGAATTGGTTTGGTTGGGTCAGTGTAAGATCTCCTCCCAGGCACGAAGCCCTCGGCCCATCCAAGCATCCCTGCATCTGTTCAGTTTCCCTCTACGCCACAGCAGCAGTATAGGGAATTGCCTCCTTGCAGAAACCCATCCTCTGGGAAGAAGGCAAACAGCAGGGCCAGAGTGAGGGGACACGGCTCAGGGCACCCCGTGGGACAGGTGATGTCAGTAGCCAAAGAATTTCAGCAAGAAAATGCAGTGAGCAAAGGGCTTTCTACCTAAAATCTTTTGCATGAAGGGAAAAAGCCAATGCCGTATCAGTAAGTCGAAGATCTACCCGTGACTCAAAAGTCTCAGAGTCGGGCCTTTGGTTTGGTTTATTTCTTACTGGATCCCCCCAAAATAGGAAAAAATAATAATAAAAAAATCTTTTCACGTGTCTATAAAGGCACTCCATATCTTTTCCTATTTGAGCAGATAGGAAGCAACTAGGAACCTTGTGGGGAAACGCCGTCCATAGGAGACATCCAAACAGTTCATGTCAAAAAGGTGCATTTGCTGAAGAAAAACGAGTATTAATGCTCTTAGAATCAACCACGCTCCCTCTGCTGGAGTCTGCACAAACAGCAAGCGTCTTTTAGTGTTTAAACCAAAATTTGCAAATCATGGGAGATTATCTGGAAGGGCTCTCAAAAAACTAAAGCCAGGGCAAGCCACGTGCTGGCAGCACCAATGCCTCATCCTGATATCCCACAAAGGTGGGATTGCTCCAGGGGAGGATGGAAACAAGCTGGAGGAACGTTTGCCACAGGCTGGGGATGAAGGGGAGGGATAGAAGTACCTGACAGAAAAATTTTGGCCTGCAGATCCTCCTGTCCACAGTGAGTGCTAAAAGGGGGATTGATGAAGCTAGCAGAAAAAAAAATATCAAAAAGCCCGAAAGAGAAGGGGAACAGGTGAAAAACGATTGATTTAGCTGAAGTTTCCAACACAAACCCTTTAGCCCTGCAGCTCTGGCTCACAGTTGTAGTCACCCACTAGTGAGCTGGTATTATTTATTTATTTATTCATTATTTATTAACCTTTTTTATCCAAAGTGATGGAAACAACATTTCCGCATACTGCTCTCCCATCCACCATCCCCAAGGGTTTAGGTAGAGCCTAATTTTTGATATGCAGTGAGTTATGTGGTGATTTAGTTTTGTGGACTTAGGTAAAGAGTCACACAGTGCCAAACCGGGTCCCCCATTGATGCGTGATCCTGGTGTTACACCTCTGGACCACCCAAACCGGAGAGGGAGAGAAGTGGGTGATGCAGAACAAGTATTCCTGGCCAAACCTTTTCTAAAAGCCAGCAGGATACAGCTGCTCTGGAAAGCAGCAGGCAGAGGGGAGGTTGCTTCAGGACATCATGGCAAACCTGGAGCCAGAAAACATGAGCTGTGCTTACAGAGAGGTGAGCTTGCAGCATTCTGTCTCACTTGCTGTTTCTCCACATGCTTAGAGCATGCCACCAAAGAAAAACCTCAGTGCAGGCTCCTCTGGTCTATGGCTTTGGGCACAAGCGCTGCATGAAGGCAGATGTTGTCATCTCAGGATTATGAGTTGGCCACCAGTTCTCCATTATGAACCTGGGGCTCTCCTTCGGCTTCATGCCAAAGGGACTGGAAGTAGAGGTGTGCTGAGGCCCTTTGGAAGTTGCAGGTGGTTCGGGGTTTTGGAGTTAGTGTTGCCAAATTTGGAGTCTTCTTGTCTTCTTTTGTCTGTCCCCTAGATGGCACCTGCTCTCAGCAAATTAAATCCCTGATGAAAATCAGCAGGTTCGGGTGCCCGGGAAGGTTCAGGGCATAGAGGTCCTTGCCAGAAAACAAACAAACAAGAAACCCCACCCTAAACATCCAAAAAGAAAAAAAAAAAAAGAAAGCAACAGTTAATGGCTTTTTTGGATCTTACACCAAGAACTTGAGATACCTGACCCTTCACTGGCTACATTTCTGCTGCTTTCTTCTCTGGACCTCAGTCCCCCCAAGATAGTGGACAGGGACTAACGGGTCCTTTCTCACCAGCTTCGCTTCAGTGGCATGTGTACATCTGGGGGCAGACTGGGGTCACAGTGGAAAGATATTTCAGTCTTTCATAGGGTTGGGAAGCACAGGGAGGAATATACCAACTCCCTTTTCAGTTTAAAATCAGAACAGGACATTGAGAAGGGAAGCACACTGACAAGCTCCTGACAGTTAGAGGAAAGCCCAGATGCAGCCACCCTAAACAATCCCTTTTTCCACGCCCTCCATACCGAGACACGGCACAGGGCAAACCCACGCATTGCATCCCTGGGGCCTCACTCCTCTTTGAACAGTTTATCCATGTGATTTTCCATCAATGGATATTTAAACCTCCTCTGCAAAGCTCCTGGCAGCGCATCACATTGCATGCGTGTCCTGGTGGGAAAGGAAGGACATGGCTGGGGAGATATGTCCCCATCTGACCCCTCTCCTTCCCCAGCTCAGATCTACAGCAAATGCCCCTGACATTTGAACCACCTCACATGGTTATGGCCCTGCCAGCCTCCCTCCACAGTCATGACCGATGCCCACCTGCTGGAACTCCACACTATTACATCCAGCTGGTGACAAACACATTGTGTCCACATCCTCCCTGCTCCTCAGCACCCATCCCAAGGGGCTTGCTGCATTCCAGTGTGTTTATGGTCCTGAGGTAGCACTGAACCCTTCCTTACACCTCCTCTCCACCCAAAGGTGCTGTCCCACATTACTCCTAGGCACCAAGCAGGGAACTGAGGGGTGTCCCGTGAAGAGAACCTCATGGACTGGAGAAAGATAGCTGCCACAGAGAGACCATGGGCTCTGGTGACCCCATGACTCCCAGGAAGTTGCATTTGATGTGTGCACAACCACTTCTTACCAATTCTTTGGTCTCATTCTTGAGGCCTCCAGCTTGTCCAGGAGGGAGCAGTCTCGGGTAGGAATACACCCTCACTCTGCACTCACCTTGCTAGGGGATCCCTGGTGTTCAGGACAATTCTGCCACCTATGTCATCCTTCCTCACAGCCTGAGGTCTCAGAAGGGAGAGACATTTGCCACATGCCCCATTCTAAGCTGCTTCTTGCTGCCAAGGCCTAAATCCTCACACTAGTTTGAGGATCTCTGTCTGGCTTTTCTTGGAGGTCCTTAGGACCTTGCTGTGAAGGANCTTTCTGCAGAGGGAGCTCCTCAAGGATTTTGATTGAATAGCTGGAGCTGGAGAGCCAATATCCGAGCCTGGATCCAGTGGTAGGTAACTAGTGAATTTGATCCATGAGGAAGCAAATCATTCTCAGGCTACTATACAACACAAAATTCACTAGGTCTTGGGCTCCTATCCGGTTTGGATTATGGCAAGGAAGTCAGAGCAACAAGGGCAATGCTAGCCCAGGTCCAGATGCTCTCAGTGATAGAAGGTCCAGTTATTTCTCACATTTCCCCATTAAAGGATGAAGGAATCCCATTTTTGGCTACCCAGACTTTCATGAGTAAGACAACATGTGTCCTTAGTCATGGCTGAGATGCTAAATGCTACAAGTGTTGGGGATTACAGAAGCATCTCAGCCACAGGGATCCCCGTCAGTTATCAGAGAAATACGTACATCGGTAGTAGGAAAGAAGTCCAAGCAATGCTGGGAGCTTAAGTGTAAATAAAGGACACTGATTAGGCACAAAGTAGAAATATATAAACAGTATATTTCTTTTATTTTGTTTTTAAATACAGAGTTTCCTTATACAATAAAG